>CAUYSK010115698.1:0-27111 GCA_963575035.1 Avahi laniger
GGGAGGCTGAGGCAGTAGGATTGCTGGAGCCCAGGAGTTTGAGGTTGCTGTGAGCTAGGCTGACGCCACGGCACTCGCTCCAGGCAAGAGAGTGAGACTCTGTCTCAAAAAAAAAAAAAAAAAATTATTAAAAGGATGTAGAATGTTTAATATGTTTTATAGGATTTTTGGACTAAAAAGGGATTTTTATGAAAGAATCTGTGCCTCTTTTTGAAGATTTAGAACTAGGAATCACATTGATTGTTGCTTCAAAGAACTGAAATTGGATGTTTTTAAGAATTGGATGTTTTGAATACATTTGTTCTGTCCTTCCTGGCTTTCTTTCCTGGCTTTGGCACTCGGTACATGCAGAGTGCTCCGTGTTCTTTAATGTTGGGGACATGGACTTGATCTTCCTTCCAGACTTCATTTATCTTGTTTATGGTTGTTGCTCCTCAAATGTTTGTAGCCTTAAATTTACCAGGGAAATCTGAAGAATAGCCAGGCTACCAGTTGTTTTGTTTAACACCTTGGTTGACTGAAAAGAACCTGTGGTAGTTACCAAACATGGTCCCCAAATTCATTGGCATTCTTTCCACTGAGAGGTGGGGTCTCTGTCTCTTTCCCTTGGATCTCAGTAGGGTTGTAACCAATACAGTACAGTGTAAGTAAATGGGATATGGCTCCCAAGGTTAAGTCATAGTAGGCCATGTAGCTTCTGCCTGGTTTTTTCAGTGTTAGCTTCCAGGATATTCCTGCTTGGAATTCAGCAACCATACTGTGAGAAGACCAAGGAGGGAGGCCTGGAGGGAGCCCTGTTTATGTGCTATGATTGGTAGTCCTAGCTGAGCCCGGGTGCCAGACATGTGGCTGAAGGAGCTGCCAGATGATCCAGCCCTAACTATTTGAATCTTCCTGTTGAGGTTCCAGTCATTGTGGAGCAAAGACAAGACTTCTGTGCTGTGTCCTGTCTGAACTTCTTACCCACTGAACCCATGAGCAAAAAGAAAATAGTTATTTTGTGGCACTAAGTTTTGGAGTGATTTGTAACTCAGCAATACTTAGCTGGAACAAGATTGTAATAGTTTTGCTGTTTTTGTCTATTTTCAATGACAGTTTTATTCTTTCTTTTTTTTTTCTTTTTGAGAGTGAGACTCACTCTATTCCCCAGGCTAGAGTGCCGTAGTGTCAGCCTATCTTACAGCAACCTGAAACTCCTGGGCTCAAGCAATCTTTCTGCCTCAGCCTCCCAAGTAACTGGGACTATAGTTGCATGCCACCACAGCCTGCTAATTTTTTCTATTTTAAGTAAAAATGGGGTCTTACTCTTGCTCAGGCTGGTCTCAAACTCCTGAGCTCAAGTGATCTTCTCGCCTCAGCCTCCCAGAGTGTTAGAATTATAGGCATGAGCCACCTCACCTGGCCACACGGTTTTAAATCAACAATGTCTAGACTGAGCGTGGTAGCTCACACCTGTGATCCCAGCACTTCAGGAGACGAGGTGGGAAGATCACTTGAGGCCAGGAGTTTAGATCAGCTTGGACAACATAGTGATACTCTGTCTCTTTTTAAAAAAAGGAAGAAAGAAAGCTGGGTGTGGTGGCATGTTCTTGTGTCTACTTGGGAGGCTGAGGCAGGAGGATCGCTTGAGCCCAGGAGTTTGAGACTGCAGTGAGCTATGACATTGGCCACTGCATTCCAGCCTGGGTGACAGAGCAAGACCTTGTGTCCAAAAAAAAAGAAAAGAGAAGAAAAAACCCCAGATCCTCTTACTATTTCCCCAATTCTCAAAAATTAGAGATTAAAGTTCTAAGCAGTAAAACTGTTAAAATTATTTATATTCAACTGGGATTGATACTATCTTGACCTGGAATGTAAAGGAGAATTCGATATTACCTAGCAGGATTAAAACTCAGTATTTCCATTACTGGATACTAATCATAGACAATTGCTCAAGAAAATGTGCCTTTCTAGTGGCAGCAAGTGTCCAGCAATAGGCTATTAAACTAAACAAGCCATGTTTATTGCACATACTCTGGAATGCCTTGTAGCCATTTAAATGAAATAGATTTATGTATATGTCAGTATTTGCAGATGGCACGCTATATAGTTGAATACAAAATTACATATATATGAAAGATAAAACTCCAATTTTCAAATATATGAAAAATAAAATTTTATAGATATTTATGTATGTTTAATTTACATACATGTGTATGTGCTTGTGGCATGCATATACGTATTGATTCTACAAAGTAGGAACAGTTATAAAGAGCAATTAGAATAAGAAAGTGTTTTTGGAAATTAAAAAATACGCATTAAAATAAAACAATAGAAAGTCTGAATAATGAAGACATTAATATGGAAAATTTAGAAATTTTAGAAATATAATATAGAACAAAAAGACAAATACAAAATATGATAGATAAATAAGAGGTACAGAAGATAAGTCCAGAAGACTTAAGTAATAAAAATAAATGAAAGAAAGGAAGAAATTATTAAGAAGAACATTTTCCCAGAGATGAAGGATGAACATCTTCAGAGTAAATGAAAAAAAGACACAGATACATTATTTCAGAACACCTGAGAAAAACAAAGGATCCTGTAAAGTGTTTACAAAGTTATCAACACAGAAATGAGGATCAGATTTCTTATATATTAGAAGAACAAATTATTCTAAGTAGAGAATAGAATAACAATATGAAAAATCAAATGAGGGTATTTTTCAGCATACACAAAGTGTGACATACATCAATTTATTCCTAAATTCAATAATTTAGGAATAAAATTCCAGATTATTTTGCCAGAAGATTAGAAACAAGGAGGGAAAGTAAAAGTCTTCTACAAATCTATATATTGGGTAATGGGAAGGCTATAAAGACTGTTCAATTTATTGTGTTGATAAAGTTCATTATATTAATTATATCTCAACAATTTAAGGATAATAAATGAAATGATACAGAGGAATCCATTTGATTTTACTTTGTCTAGTTTACTCGTCTAATAGGTGAATTTAAAATGGGCCTAAATAAACTCCAACTCAATAGAAGAAGGAAAAAGAACAATGAGGAATTATGGTAAATACAGACCAAGATGGCCAGAATGAGTCCAAACACATCAATGACAAAAGAAGTAAATGAGTAAATTCTCTGTTTTTTTTTTTATTTGTTTGTTTTGGGTTTTTTTGGGACAGAGTTTCACTCTGTTGCCCAGGCTAGAGTGCCGTGGCATCAGCTTAGCTCACAGCAACCTCAGACTCCTGGGCTCAGGCGATCCTGCTGCCTCAGCCTCCCGAGTAGCTGGGACTACAGGCATGTGCCACCATGCCCGGCTAATTTTTTCTATATATTTTTTAGTTGTACAGCTAATTTCTTTCTATTTTTTTAGTAGAGACGGGATCTCGCTCTTGCTCAGGCTGGCCTCGAACTCCTGAGCTCAAACGATCCACTGGCCTTGGCCTCCCAGAGTGCTAGGATTACAGGCGTGAGCCACTGCAGCCGGCCAAATTCTCTTGTTAATAGATAGTGTTACTCATAATAGTCATTATGGAACCCAAATGGAACCCAAAGAAAACCTTAACATATATCTAAAAGCAGAAACTGCACAAGTAATAATTCTGTTTATAATGCTATAGGATAAATAGTTAACAAAAGGAAAACGAGCAATATTAACTATCCAATTTGGAAATTAAAAAAAAAAGTGCTTATAAGTAGCTTTTGGGCTATAGAGGAATAAATGCTACAATTAGGAATGATTCCAAAATGAATGACAGTGAAAGTACTATATCTCAAAATCCTTATCCTGTAGGATGAGGCCAGAGTGATACTCCTAAGAAAATCTAAAGCCTTCTAAGCAATCCTTATAAAACAATTAAAAGTAATTAAGGCCAGGTGCCCTGGCCTACACTTTGGAAGGCTGAGATGGGAGGATCACTTGAGGCCTGGGATTTGAGACCAGCGTGAGCAAGAATGAGAACCCCGTCCATCTCTACAAAAAATTGAAAAGTTAGCCTTGTGTGGTGGTGCGCTTTTGTAGTCCCAGCTACTCTGGAGGCCAAGGCTGGAAGATTCTGGAGGATCACTTGAGCCCAGGAGTTTCAGGTTGCAGTGAGCTATGAATGATGAAGCCACTGCACTCTAGCCCACGGGACAGAGGGAGACCCTGTCTCAGAAAAAAAAAAAAATATGTATATATATACACACACACATACATAAAAGCAAAAATTAATAAAATAGGGGAAAATATAGAAGTTTTAAATTCAGAAGCTGGTTCTTTAAAAGGTTATTTAGTATTGTAAATATTTGTATTCAATATTGTAAATGTTTGCGTTATGCCTAAATTAATCTATATGTTTAAATGAAATCCGAATCAAAATCCTTATAGGACTTTATATGGAACTTGGCAAGGTGATTCTATCAATTTTCACCAGAAGAACAAAAACCCACCCCTGCCTAAGTCAGATTCTTTTGTTTTCTCTCCTCTTGTAAATGCTTTTAAGGTTACACATTTTTCTTTGAGAACCTGTGGTCATCTGCCATAGGTTTCGCAGTGTAATGCTTTGTCTTACTTCTGAGTAGTATGACTTTTGAAACAACAGAAAAGTAGAACAGCGTGGTGGACCCCATATAACCGTCACCTTGCCTCAACAATTGTCAACACCAGGTCAATCTTAACTTGATTTACGTTTTACTCCTGCTTCCTGCGCCCCACAGCCCAAGTCAAATCTCAGTTCGTACTTTCCTCTGTAAATACTTTTCTGTTTTAATCCCAATGTTTATTTACACAGATAGGCTTTTTCTACGTCTGATCTGTGGATTGCTGACCTGTTGATTACTTCTGTTAAGTATGTCAGTCTATTTTCTGTCAAGTTTCTAAAGTTTTTGATTTTCTCCAATGAAGGATTTATTAAGGAAAAGGAAAAAAAAAGGAAAAGATGAAGTTTTTGGTTTTAAAATTATGCTGTTAGATGCATAAAGGTTGTTCTTCCATATGGACTGTTATTTAAAAAATAATTTGGTCATTCTTACACTTTTCACTTAGAATTGCTTTCTTTTTTATTCTTATTATTCTTGTTTTTTTATTCTCTAATTTTTAATCTTTTAGATTGTTTCTCAGAGAATTATGTCTCTTTAAACCACATGTAGCTGAATTTTTTTGTTTCACAGAATTGCATCTTTTAAAACTATTCTGAGAGTCTTTGACTTGCAGTAAAGACATTTAATTCTTTGGTATTTAGTTGTATTTTAATTGCTGTGTGTGTGTGTGTTTGTTCTCCTTCCTTAACTTGTGTTGATTTTATCAAAATTTCTTTGTCAGAAATTTATTCATCTTTCTTGGATCTTGCAATGGTTACCTTTATATTTTTATTTTTTGTTTTTTTAAAGGTCATATTTGAATGAGTCAATATTTAAAAGATACAGGCTGGGCACGGTGGCTCGTGGCTGTAATCTTGGCACTCTGGGAGGTTGAGGTGGGAGGATCGCTCGAGGTCAGGAGTTTGAGACCAGCCTGAGCAAGGGCGAGACCCCGTCTCTACTAAAAATAGAAAGAAATTAGTTGGACAACTAAAAATATATAGAAAAAATTAGTCGGGCATGGTGGTGTATACCTGTAGTCTCAGCCACTTGGGAGGCCAAGGCAGAAGGATTGCTTAAGTCCAGGAGTTTGAGGTTCCTGTGAGCTAGGCTGATGCCACGGCACTCTAGCTCGGGCAACAGAGCGTGATTCTGTCCCCCCAACCCCCTCAAAATAATTAAAAGATACAAAACTGTATTCAGGGCAAAAACTCCCACCCACATCATTAACCGGGTGTGGTGACTCTTGAGGCTGAGGCAGGAGCATCTCTTGATCACAGGAGTTCGAGATTGCAGTGAGACATGATGACGCCACAGCACTCCGGCCTGGGTGGCAGAGTGAGAGACCCTGTCTCTTATAAAAAAAAAAGAGAGAGAGAAAACAAAACAACTCCCACATCTGTTCCCAAAGACCCAGTCGTCCTCCATAGGTAATCATTGTCAGTAGCTTGTAGTGTGTTTTCCAGAGAAAATCCACATATATAAAAGGCAATATGTATGTATATGTGTACACATATTCTCTCTTCTGCAGCATTTTTTTCCCAAAAATGATAACGTTAGTGATTTTCTTTATTTTTCTTTTGGTTTTTTTGCTTTAAAATTTCCCTAATTTTAAAAGCTTTTGCTAACTTACACATTTTAAAGTTGACATCTAAAATTTTTAGTCAGTTCCCCTAAAGTTTCAGGATCACTAAAAAAATGAAGAAATAAATAAAAATTTTTATCAATAATTTAAATACCAAGCTGGAAGGATAATCTAATGTGTTGTATATAGTGACATTTTAAAATAAATTGTTAAATCACAATTTTAAGTATATTTGGTGGAAAAGAAATATTGTAACAACTTTCCCATTGTCACAGGTTTAAAAAAATGGATTAGCAAGCTCAGATTAACTGTTTTGAAATTTTACATGATCCTTTTTTCTCCTTGAGCTGGTTTCCATTTTCTTTTTTCCACAGAATTTTAAAGTAATGTATTTTATGGTTGAAAGTTTTATTCATCATTTTATGATTCTCTGTAACAAAAGTTTATATACAAATTAAAAACAATTTATATTTCCTGAGTCCATAAGCCTAAGAGTCTTACAATTTTCTCTTGGATTTATTGTAATTATATTATAAATATTATAAAAATTTTGATAGTTACTAAATGTAAAAATACATCTATTGGAAATCTTAAACTAGATTGGGCTTCCCTTCCAGTTGGTTAATGAATCGTTGGAGTGGTATAACTCATTGCTAGAATGAGATACGGTTTGGCTTTCATTCTGTTCCTAATTTTTGTATTTATGGATGTGGGTTCTGACAAAATTTTTACATGTAAATAAGTACAGAATGGTGGAGTATTGCTTATTTATTTATTTATTCATCATTCTATTTGAGCTCCTACTATGTACTGGACGGTCTGGTAAGCACTGTTGGTGAGCAGTGAACAAAGCCACAGAAATTCCTGCTTTCAGAGCATGTAAGGTCTCAGTTCTTTGTTGTTCTTCTGAGTTGTAGTTGGAAAATCATTCAACCGTCTTTCATAAGAAATGATTTTTGATTTTTTTAATGATTTAGCAGCTGAAAATTCAATTAGGTCCTCTTTCAGTTTTATTGGAAGCAGAGAATTTGAAACCATAAAACTTGAAAGAGATTTGTTTACTAGTCTTTAGAACTATTCACACTCTCATTTTCTGAGAAACATAGAAGAAAGGTTTTACTAAGACCTAATAAATGACTGTTAATTATATTTCTTATTCTTTCACCTATAGGGACTTAGGATTCCTCCAGAGAAACAGAACCAGATGGAGATTATATATGTGGATAAATATATGTATATACACATAAATACAAATACATGTGTGTATATATTATACATACACATGTATACACACATGTTATATAATCTTTAACAGGTTTATATACATATAAAGAGATTTATTGTGGGGGCCAGGTGCAGTGGCTCACGGCTGTAATCTCAGTGCTTTGGGAGCCCAAGGTGAGAGGATCACTCAAGGCCAGGAATTTGAGACCAGCCTGGATAACATACGTAGTGACACCCCATCTCTACAAATATTTAAAAAAAAAAAATCATCTGGGCATTGTGGTGAATGCTTTTAGTCTCAGTTACTTAGGACACTGAGGTGGGAGGATTGCTTTGCCTTAGGACAGAAATTAGAGACTGCAGTGAGCTATGATCGGGCCATTGTACTCCAGTCTGGGCTACAGAGCCAGACCCTGTCTCTTAAAAAAAAAAAAAAAGTTAGTGCAAGGAACTGGCTTACATAATTGTGGAGGCTGACTAGGCAAGTCTAAGTAGTAGGTGGAATTTCTTCCTCCGGGAAACCTCAGTTTTGCTTTTAAGGCCTTTCAACTGATTGGAGGAGACCTACCCAGATTATGGACGGTAATTTCATTTACTTAAAGTCAGTTGATGTTAATCCTATCCACACAATATTTTTACCACAACACCTAGATTAGATTTTGATTTAATAAGTAGGTTCAATAGCCTAGCCAAGTTGACACATAAAACTAACCATCATAGGCACTTTTTTTAAACCAATATACTCAGAAAGGTTGAAGTAATAATGTTCATTTAAGCATGCCTTTGCATTTTAAATTTATGTCTGGTAAAGTGTTTGAATCTTGTACCATATACATACTTAAAATATATTTAAATGTGTGATGTAAATTGATATATAAAATATAATAGAAACTGTATTTTAATATATTTTAATTGAATTGTTGGAACTGTAGATTTAATTTATTCAATTATAAAAAATAACCACCAGTAATCTTAATGGCAAAACTAGTCCTCATTGACAAACCTGGCAGCTAAATAATACCAGCTTTCTGTCAAGAAGTCTGACTGCTTTTTTTCCAGTTTTAATAAATGATTAAACTATGGGGATACTATGCATCCCCAAGACAACCACCTCCTTCTGAATTTTAAGATAAACTCCTGGATAATGGTTGGAGCCCCGCTGTGATGGATTTAAGGCCTTAAATATATTTTATAGACTTTCTTTGATTTTTTTTTTCCTTAGGACTGTTTTCTCAAGAGCTATGCATTTTTTGACCACCATTCAGAGATTGCAAAAAGTGAGGTCTTATAAGTGAAAATTGTTTATCTTTTTATATATAAATGATACCATAGTCTCAAATATATCTAAAGTCATAACATCCTAACACTGACCAAAGTATGCCAACTCTAATATCACACTTCTATAACTTAAGTATGTATAAGATACAAAACCCTGCTGTAGGTTTCTGATACCCTGATTCAGCAGGCTTCTCTGAAACCTATATTTTGTCTCTGTTTTGTCACCAATGGTCTCTTTGGTTTTTTTTTTTTAATTAAAAAAATTATTTTTAATTATTGGTACATAATAGTTGTATATCTTTATAGGGTGCATCTGATATTTTAATATAGACATACAATGTGAATTAATCAAATCAGGGTAATTGGGGTATCCATCATGTCAGGCATTTATCATTTCTTTGTGTTAGGAACATTCCAGTTCCACTCTTGTAGTTATCTTAAAGTATACCCTAACTTATCATTGATTATAGTCACTTTGTTGTGCTGTCAAATATTGTTCATTCTAACTGTCTAACTATTTTTGGACCCATTAACCATCCCTACTTTATCCCCTGCTTCCTGCTACCTTTCTCAGCCTCTAGTAACCATGATTCTACTTTGTCTCCATGTGATCAATTGTTTTTAACATTTAACTCCCACATAAGAGTGAGAACATGTGAGATTTGTCTTTCTATGCTTGGCTTATTTCACTTAACATGATGTTCTCCAGTTCCATCCATGTTGTTTCAAATGGCAGGATTTCATTCTTTTTTATGACTATATAATATTCCATTGCATATATGTACCACAGTTTCTTTATGCATTCATCTGTTGATGGACACTTAGGTTGATTTAAAATCTTGGCTATTGTGCAGTAAACATGGGAGTGCAGATATGTTTTTGATATACTGATTTCCCTTCTTTTGGATATATACCTAGCAGTGGGATTGCTGGGTCATATGGTAGTTCTGTTATTATTATTATTTTTTATTTCAGCATATTATGGGGGTACAGATGTTTAGGTTACGCATGTTGCCCTTACCCCCCCACACACAAATCAGAGCTTCAAGCATGTCCATCCCCCAGATGGTGCGCATCGCACACATTATGTATGCATATACCCTTCCCTCCTCCCCCCTCCCACCTGCCCGACACCCAATTAATGCAGTGCAGTGGCATCGTCATAGTTCACTGCAACCTCAAACTCCTGGGCTCAAGTGATTCTCCTGCTTCAGCTTCCCAAGTAGCTGGGACTACAAGTGTGAGCCACCATGCCCAGCTAATTTTTCTACTTTTTTGTAGAGACAGGTCTCAGTCTTACTGAGGCTGGTCTTGAATTCCTGGCCTCAAGCAATCCTCCTGCCTTGGCCTCCCAAAGTGCTAGGATTACAGGGATGAGCCACCACACCTGGCCAGCCTGTCTTTTTGATAAAAGCCATTTTAACTGGGTGAGATGATATCTTATTATAGTTTCGATTTGCATTTTTCTGGTGATTAATGATCTTGAATATTTTTTCATATACCTGTTGGTCATTTGTGTGTTATCTTTTGAGAAATGTATGTAGATCCTTCACCCATTTTTTAATTGCTTTATATGATTTTTTCTTATTGAGTTGTTGGCGCTCCTTATACATTCTAGTTATTAATCCCTTGTCAAATGGATAGTTTGCAAATATTTTCTCCCATTTTATGGGTTATCTCTTTGCTTTGTTGATTGGTTCCTTTGCTCTGCAGATTTTTTTTAGCTTGATATGATCCCATATTTGTCCAATTTTGCTTTGGTTGCCTGTGCTTTGGGGATATTACTTATGAAATCCTTGCCCAGACCAATGGCCTGAAACATTTCCTCAATATTTTCTTTTTGTAGTTTCAGGTCTTAGATTTCAATCTTTAAGCTATTTTGATTTGATTTTTGTATATATGGTGAGAGATAAGGCTTTAGTTTGATTCTTCTGCGTATGGATATCCAGTTTTCCCAGCATCATTTATTGAAGAGACTGTCCTTTCCCCACTCTATGTTCCTGGCACCTTTGTTGAACATAAGTTCACTATAGATGTGTGGATTTGTTACTGGGTTTTCCATTCATTTCATTTATCTATGTGTCTGTTTTTATGCCAGTACTATACTCTTTTGGTTACTACATATCTGTAATATAATTTGACTTCAGATAACGTATGATCCAGTTTTGTTCTTTTTGCTCAGGATGGCTTTGGCTATTCTGGGTTTTTTGTGGTTCCATATAAGTTTTAGGATTTTTTTTTTTCTATTTCTGTGAAGAATATCATTGATATATATTTTTTTTCTTCTCTGGTATTTTCATTTTGTAGTCATTGGTACATTGATGGAGATTGCATTTAATCTGTAGAATGCTTTGGGTAGTATGGACATTTTGTCAATATTGATTCTTCCCATCATGAGCATAGAATATCTTTCCATTATTTTGTGTGTCTTCATCAACTTCTTTCATTAGTGTTTTGTAGTTTCTCGAAAGAGATCTTTCACTTCTGTGGTTAAGTTTATTAATAGGTATTTTATTTTATTTGTAGCTATTATAAATGGGATTACTTTCTTGGTTTCTTTTTCAGATTGTTTACTGTTGGCATATAGAAATGCTACTGATTTTTGTATGCTGATTTTGTATCCTGAAACTTTACTGAATACATCAGTTCTAACAGTTTTTTTTGTGGAGTCTTTAGGTTTCTCTAGATATAATGTATCATCTGCAAACAAGGATAACTTGACTTCTTCCTTTCCAATTTGAATGCCCTTTATTTCTTTCTTGTCTGATTGCTCTAGCTAGAACTTCCAGTACTATGTTGAATAATAGTGGTGAAAGTGGGCATCCTTGTCTTGTTCCAATCTTAGAGGAAAGGCTTTCAGTTTTTCCCCATTAAGTGTGATACTCGCTGTGGGTCTGTCACATGTGGCTTTTATCATGTCGAAGTAAGTTCCTTCTATACCCAGTTTTTTGAGAGTTTTTGTCATGAATATGTTGAATTTTATCGAGTGCTTTTTCAGCATCACTTGAAGTCATCAGATGGTTTTTGTCCTTCATTTTGTTGATGTGATATGTCACATTGATTCATTTGTATATGTCAAATCATCATTGCATCCCTGGGATGAATTCCACTTGATCATGATGAATAGTCTTCTTAATGTGTTGTTGAATTCGATTTGCTGATATTTTGTTGAGGAATGTTGCATTTATGTTCCTCAGAGATATTGGCCTATATGATTTTTCTTTTTTTGTTGTGGGTTTGTCTGGTTTTGGTATTAGGGTTATACAAGCCTTATAGAATGAGTTTGAAAGTATTCCTTCCTCCTTGATGTTTTGGACTAGTTTAAGTAGGATTGGTATTACCAGGGGTGGGAAACCTTTTCATGTTGGAAGACTGTATTAATTGAGCTGTAATCAAATAAGGCCACATTTAAGAAACTTCAATTAGATATACTTAAAGATGTACATTATTTTGTAAAAATCTAACTACTATGAACTTAATAATTTCAAAAAATGAAAACTATTTGTTAATTTTAAAGTTAACTAACCTTATAATGATTTTGTTGTGTCTACTTTTTGTTGGAAAGCATTTGAAAGTTGGTTGTAGCATGGAGGTCCGAAATTTCAGTTGATCCTCTGGATGAGTTTCAGTCATTTGTGACTTTAAGGGTGTTATGATTTGGGTTAGGTAGGAGAATGTAGATTCGCAACAATAAGTGGTTGAAAAGCAAGAAGACATTTTTCAGGCATGTTGCCAAAGGCCTGGGTATTCTACGGTATTTTCCCATATTTCAATTGGATCTTTCTTATTAGCAAACAATGACCTTAAAATGTCATCTACTCAGAGCCCAATCAGTTCCATCTGTAGTTCTTTAGGTGCCTTGATGATATCAACTAGGTGAGACTGAAAGGCTAAATTTGAGTGTGATATCATAATTCTCAAAGTCAGTGAACCTTTCATTGTATTCTCCAATTAGTAGGTCTCCAATTAATAGCTCCAATTAATAGCTGTGTATTCTTCAGATGATTCGCATGTATCATCCTGCTCATCGATGACCTTTGCTAACTGGGAAAAGTGTTCATCCGAAATTTCCTTTTGAAGCAGTGGGATTTTGAAAAAAGAGCCTTTTTTGGGTTGCTTGGATTATTTTTGCCACTTACCATGTTTAGACTTAGTTTTACCTTGCAAAGAAATATTTGGATCATTTTGATTTGACATGATACTACACAGAAATGCTGCATTCCTGTAGAAATCTTCTTTCAATAATTCACATTACTGATTCTGTTCTTCATAAAATTTAATTATCTGTTCTTGCAGAGATAAAATTTTGGCTAACACCTGTCCCTGCAATAGCCAACACACTTTAGAATGATACAGCAAATCCACACTGAATACCCCATGGTTCAACTTTAGCATGTTATGAAACTGACGATGGATGCCATGTTGCATTTGCACAAATACAGTTAACAATACTTATAATTTGTAAAGTGTCACTTAAAATTGTAGCTTTGGCACAGAGATTTTGCTGCTGCAAGATAAAATGAAAAGAAATGAGAGCATCTGGATCTGTTAATACTTTTTTTATTTGTGCAATAAACCCTTCATGTTTTCCTAACATTGAAGGTGCACTGTCTGTACATACACTCACTAAATTTGCCAAATTTAGTCTAACTTCACAGCATTTATCTTGAAAGTTGTTGAAGGTGTCTGTTCCCCGTGTTGTGTTTGCAACAGTGCCCAAAGTGAGTAACTTCATAGCAAAGAAAATCTTCTGTTACGACCTGAATGAAGTATAAAACCTGCACTGAGTCAGTAGTATCAGTTGATTCATCCAAAGCAATTGAATAATATATTTTCCTTTTGAAATATTGCATGAAGTAGTTCTCTTAAATGGAAGGTGAATTCATGATGCCAGTTATGGTTCTCCTTGAAAGAGGCAGTTTGTACTTTGAAACGTTATGGGCGGGGGGTGGGGGGTCCAAAACATTCTACAACTTCAGCAATGCATTCTTTCACAATTTCTACATTACTGAACGGCTTCCCTTTTTTTTCCCAAGTATATAAGCTACTTTATAAATTGCTTTAGTGGCATTTTTTGCAAGTCTTTTTGTGTTTGAAAGAATTGTCTTTGCCTTTCCTTTTCGTCTTTTAATTTCTACGATATGACCTTTCACGCCTCTCCCTCTAATTTAAAATATTCGCGGTCTTTATGAGTGTTATAATGCTGATCAGCACTGAATTACTTCCAGGTTGATATCGCAGTATCACAAAGCAAGTAAATCATCTTATCTTTACGTAAACTCTCACCACCCAGCCCCGTGTGGTAGCGGTGTGAGTCAGCCAGGGGAAGTTAGAATCAAATCATGAGCATAGCAGCTGTCGATGTAACCCTCATGGCTTACTAACGTTCTAATTGTGCTGGTCAATCTGGGGGGATTATTTCAATGAAACTTATTTTATTCTTCGGTATTAATATTTTAAATATGTTCATTTTAAAAATAAAAATATAAAAGATGAACAAAAATGTATTAGTAACAATAAAAGGATTTGTTCTATAAAATGTGGGTTCAGTCAAAAGGCCGCAATTGAGGACCGAAGGCCGAAGGTTCCCCGCCCCTGCCAACACCTGCCAACACCGTTTACCGTCGGGCCCACACTAAGACACCACTTGCCAGCATTATCCCACGTCATGTTCACAAGCAAGTAAGTGAATGTAAATATGTATCTCCTGTTGGATAAACCAGCCAAGAGGCAGGTATATGGTTTATCCCCACTGCACGGACGAGACCGAGGCCCGCGGAAGCGAAGAGACTCGCCCAAGGCCAGAGCCCAGGGCTTCAGGCTTCTGGTCAGGGTGGAGAGTGTCACAAGGGCCCCTCGTCAGTCCCACAAGCTCTCCGCGTCCCTCACTGCACTGCTGGCCTAGACATAGCTTTGATGTTTCCTGGCCAGAGGGCCTCAGAGCCCTGAGCCCACCCTTGTCCCCACACAGTAGCATTATCTGCCTCTGGCTGGGCTCAGCTGGGACCTACACATTGCTCTGTAGGCAGCTTTCTCTTTAGGGCAGAGGGTGAGGAAGGCCGGAGTGGCCCTGCTAGGGCTGACAAAACCTTAGCTGGAAACAGCAGCCCTCCCTCAATCCCCTGGCCCGGCTGGTGTGGCAGAAGAGCTTTCAGCCCAGCTCCAAGCCTGCCAGATAGGCTGTCAGGCTCCTGCTCACCACAGGAAGGAGCTGACAATCCACAATCCAAAGCCCTTTTGGGCTGCCCCCACACCTGGCTCCAGAACATCTAGCCTGGACCAAGGTATAGACAAGTTGATGAGTCCTTTTCCCCTTCAATTCAGCCAAACAGGAAGGTATTTTTCAAAAAGATCTTTTACTAGGAAACTGAAGGAAAACAAACAGATCGTGGGTACACAGAAACAAGCAGATTCCTAAGCAGAATTTTAACTAGCACCTGACCAGAGGCCCAGAGATGCTGCTTCTCTTCTCTCCTCACGAAGCCTCTTTCCAGGCATCAGAAGACCTGGGGTCTCATTCCAGCTCCACCGTCGGCAGCCTGTGGAATCTGAAACAAGTGAGTAAGCCTCCCAACCTCCTATGAAACAGAGATGAAGATACTGCAGAGCCAGGACTGGACCCAGGTCTAATTCCAAAGCCTCCCCCTGCCCCCGCCCCCACCATTATGGCTGTTGAAGGACCGAGTGAAACACTGAATGGGGAAGTGCTTCCTGGACTGGGAAGGGTGATGAGGAATGTTGATGGCAGTCACTGGCCAGCACTCTGGCTCCTTCCGTAACAGTGAGTAAAGTGTGTGCTGGGGAAGGCACTGTAGGCCCCTGGTCCCATCAGGTTTAGATGACACTAGAATTTGCTGGATCTCGCTTCTCCTTGGAGTCTTCCCATTCCTCCTCCTCTCTCCTTCCAGCACCTCCTGCAGCCTGGGCCTCCTCCCCCATCCCCTTCTTGGACAGCGGCTACAGCCACCTGGGAAGCTTCAGGAATGGCTGATGGTTATCGCAGCCAGGACAGGGCGAGTTGCTGCCCCCTGATTCATCATGGAGCTGGCATGGATGCAGAAGTGACCAGGAGGATGCGGGCTGCTGCTATGAACTCGGCCTGCTTCAATTCAGAGAAGGGAGGCTGAGAGAGGGGAGAGCTCAATCATCCAAACCAGAAGGGGATGAGGAGAGGGGACTTTAGACTCATTCTTCAGAAGAACAGGCATGGAGTGGGGGGAAAAGCCTGAGAGCTGAAGCCGCATAGGTCTGGGTTTGAACCCCTTCTACCGGCTTCCTGCTGGGTGACCACAGTTAACCCCATGAGTCTCGGCTTCCCCATCTGCACCATGCCGAAGTTCTATTGTAGAACTGAACCATAATGCAGGTAGGTGTCCAATAAATCGTTCCCTCCCCCACTCCCTTCACTTCTGGGGTGGGACATGCTCGCTCCCTTTCCACCTGGGCTAATTACTACAGCCAGATGCTCAATGACAGCACCCCACAAAACATACCCCAACCCCACCCTCTCAGAACCTAGGATACACTCAACATGGCATCTGATTCCTGGTGCATAAGCTGCTCAGGCAACCACTTCAACCACAGCAGGCTTCGGTTTGACAGGAGGACCCCAGCACAGTGAGGGAAAAGGCAGGTCACTTCCCTCCAGTGTGCCCTCAAGGGTCAGCGCTCCATACAGCTCACCCAGCAAAGGCAGCTGCAAGAGGTTCTCAACTTTTAACCTATGTCTCCTGCCTTTCAGGGACAAAACCCCTGCCTTGTTAATTATGACATTTCAAAATAAATCTTGTAACTAAAAACGAATCAAAGCAATATTGATTTTAAAATAAGCATTTCAAATTTATACACCATTTGCCCACTCCCCAGCTAGTCTATTACTCCCCCTAAGGGGAGCTAGTGGTTCAAAGTCCAGCTCTACCACTTACTAGCGGTACCTTGGGCAAGCCATTTAACCTGTCTCCTCAGTTACACACCGGAATGAAAAGAGTACCATCTCACAGAAGTACCATGAAGATAAAGCATGTAAAAGCACTTAACGCACTGCCAGTGACACAGCCGACAATGACTAAGTCATAAGTTATCACTACTGCCGTGAACATTAGGGAATGTTCCTGTCCCCACCCCCAATCCTGAGACCCTGAGCCAGCAGATATTTCACAGTGGGTCCCCCTAGACTTCAGCTGGGCAGATGACACACTTCACAGAAAAAGGGCTGGTGCCCCTTTGACAGGCCTGTGCATCCCAAGGTACATGCCACATTGTGTCACACACACAGCTGCTTACACGTCCATAGCCTCCAAAACCACGAGCGCCTTCACGGTGGGGTCTGGAACTTCTATTTCACATGGGGGACAGGGAAAGGAAGCACTGAATAAATGTCAAACGAACTGGGGCATGCATGGTAAGGGGAGCAGGAAAGCATCAGATTCTTTAACCCCTGGGGTGAGCTTCTCAAGAACAGTAACCATCTACTAAGCATTAGATAGGTGCCAAGACAGACTGACTTCCTGAAGGGCAACACAGGAGTGGGCTCTGACCCTTTTCTAAAATGCTACAGCTCTATGGCTCTTGCTCTGGACTTCTCCAGAATAAAGGAGGGGAATGGATTAAGCCATCTGTACCCACTATGATCCCTGGATGTTAGGATCCCCTAATTCCCTTTCGGGGCCCCAGAGAAGAGCCTCGGCCTGGGTCCATCATCCCAGACCTTGCACAAGGCCTCCCTGGAGGGCCAGCCCACACAGCTTTGTTATAAATGATGCCCCAGACGGCTATCTGACCCACTGTCTTCTGGTCTCCTCATCTCTAAGTTCCCGAAGCCTCAGCCAAAGACAACAGTGTGGACTTGTTTCTTCGGGGCTCAGAGTAGAAGGCTCCTCAGCACCTGGGAGCAGCTGGAAGTTGGAACTCAGGACTCATCGCTGCTGGTCTCCCCATCCCGTGCCAAGTGCATCTGTAAACAAGCCTTCTCAATGGCTCCCTGCAGCTGCTCCCCAGAGAGGTCAAAAGGGAGAAAAACAGGCTAGAATCAGGGGAGCCCAGAGCTTTCAAGTGAGAACTGAACCAGGCAGGGCCTGGTCTGAAAGGTGGTCTCTGGGTACAGCCAGGCCTGCGCTGCTGGCCCAGTGCCCAGAGCCTTGGATGGGTTCGACAATACCCAGGATTGCCGTCCTGTGCCAGGCTGCTGGGACCCCAAGGGCCATGGGGCCTGCCTGTGTCGCACTGCTGTAGGTCCCACTGTTTTACAAGCTGGAGGAGAGAATGAGCTTGCTGGGGTGGAGATGCCTGGATGCTGGGCTGTTGTGCGTGATCCTGTTTGCTATAAAACAGCCAGACATTCCTAGGACCTGGAATTGCGCCGAGGCCATGGAGCTAGCCTTCCCGGCCATATATCTCCAGGCGGGGGACAGCCCTGAGACATCTGAGATAATAAAGACATGATTGTCTCAGCCCTGGGGCTTGTCTCCCCTTTGTCCCAGGGCCCAGCAGCCAGCAAGAAGTTTAAAGACAGCCTCCCCCTTCTCCTGGGAAAGTACGAATGCGTCAGATTCTATAGCCCCTGGGGTGAGCTTCCCAAGAATCAGGCTTAGACCCGGGATTCCTGCTCTCAACTCCCCAGAGCAGAAGGTAATCAATGGTTCACCCCTTGGCAGCACACAGAAGAGAATGTGAGTAACTAGGATGTAAAGAACACTCGCTACATGCCATTCTCTGTGCACACATCTCGAATTTTCACCAGCCCTACAACATAAGAACTATTTAACTTTAAGGATGAAGAAACTAAAGCTGAGAGAGGTTAATGGACTTGTCCAAATATCAGATGGCACAAATGGGTTTGAAACCTAGATCTGTTTTTACTCCAAAGCCTGTAACTTCTGCGGTAACTTTAAAACTACCTTTTTTTTCCCTAAAGAAAAATGTTCCTTCTTCCCTAATTTCTAGGTTCTCAACCCTCACCTCGGGGGGAAGGGCGGGGGAGGGAAAAATTCATATGAGGGAGGTAAAATCCAGATTCCTTAATCTTTTAAAATCCAAAGCAGCAGCTGCCAGCCTGGTCTCTGTAAGTCACTTCTACCTCAATCTGACCAAGTGACAGCAACAGGGTGTGTGGTTTCATGGAGGGAAAACAGGGACATGAGAGGTGCCAAGGGTAAACCTTACCCACTTTGTGAATTAGGCAAAGGCCAGTCCTGGCCTTCCTAACCACAGAAAAGGGAAACAGGGCATCATCCACACCAAAGTAAGGTGCTCAAATAGAGGGAGCACTGGCCTCAGACCCAAGAGACTCTGGTTCAATCTGTGAAATCTTGTAGAAGCCCAACTCTAAGCCAGTTTTCTCATTTGTAAAATAAACACCTGTTCTATTTGCCTCACAGGCTTTTAGGAAGACGAACACAAAAGCATTTTATCAGCAGCTTTATAAATAGAGGGTATAGTGACCCATGCATGCCTTTTCCCTGTTGGTTTCTTTTGTATTCCTGACTCCCCCTCTTCTCCCTGCCTTTCTTCTGTTCGAACATCTGAACACACCATGGGCTCAACACCATGCTAGATACAAGAAGAGGCTCAAACACAGGTTAAGAAAAAAACAACAAAGACATTAAGAAAATCAGACAGTGAGAGACCAGAGCCAACAAGTTCCCAACTGAAGGGCCAGAGCTAATGAGGCCCAAGAACAGACTTTGGCCATTCAGTTCTGTCTGTTTAGGCTTCAGGCCTGCGCAAGGCCCCCGCAGCCTGGCTGCAGTGCCTCAGGCTTCTCCCTAACTCAGACATACATTGCTGGACATGATCTTTCAAGGCTACTTCCAGCCCTAGGCCACTACCAATCTGCCCCTAACTCACCTGCTTTTTCCATCCTCTATCCATTGGCCTTTACAAACCGGGGAGCCTCAACTCCATCAGGTACACAACTGCCCTGTTAGAGAGCAAAAGGGAACTGAGAGAAAACAGGTGTTGGGAAATGCTCCTGAATGGCCCGCGGAAAAGGTGAACATTCCCCTTACTTACCCGTTCTGGCCACCTAGGCTCAGCAGTCTGTAAGAATGGGGAGGTCATCTGGTACAGCAGTCCCAATGTAGGCCCCTAAGAGGTCTCTGACTGCAACATTCCAACCAACGCGAACTTCTCTACAGCCCTGAAATCAACCAATTTCCTCCAAGCCCCATCCCACACACAGACTTTTCACTATTCCATGACAACCCAAATTTGATGCTGCTTGTAGGGACAGAACATAAGTGTCTATAACACAGGATGGCTTGGTCTGCAAGCTCCCCAAAGACAGAGTCTACACCAAGGAGATTTGATTCATGACCCAATTAAAAAAACAAACAACAACAACAAAAAAAACAAAACACGGAAAATGAAGACTGATGCTTGGCTGAAGGTTAACTGAAAGGCAATTTCATGAGAACCAAGCAGACTGGGTTCTAGGAAATTGGCAGCAATTATTTAGGAACTGGGAAGATCCGTGGCTTTGGAAGGTACTAGTAGGTCTCAGAAATGAAAAGTACAGGATGCAGGTACAGGATGACGAGATTCTGTAGGCAGTGAACTCTTTTCTCAGCAATTTGGAAACCTGTACTCTCCCCTCAGGGGCAATGAAAAAGACAGAAACTCAAGAAACCTTGCTAAGACCCAGGTGCACAATCAGCTAGACTTTTCTTGCTGTTTCTCTGCCATCTAGTGGCTGCTCTGGATCATTACAGGTCTATGTTATGGTCATTTTCCTTGGTCTCTCTAATACTATCCTAAATAACAGCACCACGTAGACAGCCAGGCATACTGCTGGGTGCTTTACCTACATCACTGCTACTCTCCACAACACTGCAATGAAGGTATTAACTCCATTTTTCAAATGGGAAAACCAAGGCTTACAGAAGTCTTAAGTCTCAGGTTGCAGAGGGTCAATAGAAAATGTGATACTAAAGTCCATTCTCATGTCATTGTATCACTCCTGGAGGAACACAAGGCTGTAAAACTAAAGATAATTTCAATTCTTCCAGAAATCCCTACAAGCTCGAAGCTCCTCCTAGCTAGTTACCATCCTGGTCAAGTAGATGTCATCATAGCCTCCTCCAGCCCCACAAAACAATGGCCACAGCACTGGGAATGGGGTAAATCTCCACACCCCATTTCTCCATCTGAAAACTGAAAAGCCACAAAAATGTGCAATCACAAATGTTCACTAGAGCATTCTCCATAATAGTCAAAAGGTGAAAACAACTCTAGTGTCCGTCAACTGATGAATAAGCATCAATTGGAATGGAATACAATTTAGTCATAAAAAGGAATGATGCAATGTCATATTACGATATGATTGAACCCTGAAAATATATACTAGTGAATATATTTCACTATACATACAGTGAAAGAAGCCAGTTACAAAAGATTACATATATGATTCCATTTATATGAAACGTCCAGAATAGGCAAATCTATGGGGACAGTAAGTAGATCAGTGGTTAGGGCTGGGGTGATGAGGTAGGGGGTGACAGCTAAAGGGTATGGAGTTTCTTTCTGAGGTAAAGAAAATATTCTAAAATTTATCGTGGTGATAGTTGGACAACTCTGTGAATAAACTAAAAACCACTAACCTGTACACATCAAATAAGTGAATTGTGTGGTACATGAATTCTATCTCAATAAAGCCGTTATACCTGCCCCACCTCACCAAAAGCGAGAGGGTTGGTCTACATAACCTCTAGAAACCCTTCCAACTGTCTTTTTTAAAAAGTTGAGAGATTTGTCTGTCATTGTCACTCCCAGCACTGACAGCTTGGCCTGAACCAAGTCAAACTGGTAAGATCAGTCTCAGGGGCCTCCCTCCAAACCCTGAGCACCCTCTGCCTTCATAGAGGTACATACCTCTCTTCCTACCTTAAAGAACCCAAACCTCAGATACAGGTTAAGTATCCCTTATCCAAAATGCTAGGAACCAAAAGTGTTTCAGATTTCAGTGGTTGATTTTTTTTTGGATTTTAGAATATTTGTAGAATACATACCACTTGCGCATTCCTAATCCAAGATGTTCCAATGAGCATTTCCTTTGAGCATCATGTTGACACTCAAAAAGTTTGACTTTCGGAGCATTTCAGATTTTGGATTTTCAGAATAGGAACACTCAAGCTGTATCTACATATCCAATGACTCCAGGAAAGATAAACAGGGCCAATGCACCCCACTTCCAGCTCTCTCTTTTTACAGATGTCCTCCTAAAGTGTGGATCCAATTTGAGTTCAACCCTTAAGAGAACGTTCATCCATATTTTGGGGGACAGCACGTACTGCGGCAAACGTGTGTTAGAATCAGATGGATCTGGAGCTGAAGTACAGTTTCGCTATTTACAAGCTTCATCTTGAGCAAGTTACTTAGCTACTCTGAGCCTAAATTTGCTGTAAAATGGTTACAAACAAGCTCCTGTAATGAAAATATCATGCATCATTTGGGGATAATATTCAAAAAGCCTCGTCTGCTGTGCCAGACATCAGGAACACATTCTCTCCTCTGACCCTGGCTCAAGAACTCTATTCTCGGAGAAGTCCTCCAGGAGTACCACCTCACGGGTTTCTCCCCTCACTTTCAGTCTTCCAAGCACTTAGGTAGAAGCTAGTGGCCAATAACCTTGGGGGAGGGGGGACTTCCCTATGTCTGCAGAGTTCCTGTTTTCCTATAATTTATTAAGTACTAAGTTCTCCTACTCTTCACTAGCAAGAACTATTTATCCAGTCTTTTTGAAAAGTAAGTACCTTCTGTTGTGCAACAGGGACAAAGTCCTATGTTGTATATACCATCCGAGTTGGTCCTGCCACCAAGTGTGCGTTACATGACTGTGAGCAAGTATCCCCCTTCTCCCTGTGTAAAATGAGGGACTGAAGATGATCTCACATTTCTTCTAGGTATACAAGACCCGTTCCCCTAAAACCTGTGGTTGCTAACACTGATTTGTTTAAAAAACCAACACTTAAATGAGGCTGAAAAGATATATAACCAGAGAGTAGAGATACATCGCTGGGGTCAGACCAGGCACTTGCTAAATTTTTAGCTGCATCACTGGTGCCACTCTCCACCAGACCCTTGCTCTCCAACTGTGCTCTTTTCTACAGGACTTAACAGGGATTTGTTATCCTAGTTTTTAAAAATTCCTAAAGGACCAGGTGCCTCAGCTCATGTCTATAATCCCAGCACTCTGGGAGGCCAAGATAGAAGGATTCCTTCAGACCAGGAGTTCAAGACCAGCCTGGGCAACATAGTGAGACCCCATCTCTACAAAAAATAAGGCTCTATATAAGATTATGTTTAGAAAAAAAAAAGTCTACTGCTAAAAAGACACAAACCAAAAAGGAATAGAAAACCATTTTATTCATACTTGGGGAAACTGGGGGCCCAAAAAGCAACCTGCCCAGGGAAACTTTGGAGCCCCAACTAGAATCTGGGTCTCCAACACCCAGGTTCACCCAGAGCTTTTTCCAGTAGTATTATTAATACCATGGGAGAAATGAAGAGAAAACATCATCAAATACCACAATGCAAGCTAAAAGTAAAAACAGGACTTTATTAGTCACACTGTATCTACCAGAATCACAGTCCCTAGGGAGCTAGGAAAGCCTGATCTTGGAATCAACTGGCAACCAAGACAAGGGAGTTTTATAGCAGCAAAGGAGATAACCACAAACTCGGCATCCTGCAGTGAAGTCATTCTCACACGAAACCAGTGAAGAACTCACAAGTGCCTGCCCACCCTTGGCAAGCTGCCAAGGGCTGTACCTAACTCCCTAACACCTCTAACTCCAATGCACTTGTAAAGTCCTCAAGTTATGGAGAAAGGCGGACAGTATTTTCAGCAGTAAGAGCTTCAGAATCAACAAAAAATCTCTCTCCCATCGGACCAGTGCAAACCTTACAAAGCTTTACAAAAGAGGCCCAAGAAGCTGGCACTGAGGCTCCATGGTAGGTCTAGAGGTCAAGACATATTTGCAGTCTTATCAGAGTTGGTGAAAGATGAGGTGTAAGGGAGAATATGATATACTCTCAAGTTCCCTGAAAACCTTATCCTACTGCTAGCAATGGGGCTACGGGCCTCCCACTCACGTAACAGCCTAAGACTCAAAAGTCAATAGAGTTCATGGTCCTGGTTTGACATGAGCCAACAATGACAGCTCCTACCAATCCCGTTTACAGCTGAGTAACTACTACTTGCCAGGAACTGTGCTAAGTGCTTTACATACAGCAATTCATGTAATTCTCACAACTCAGGCAACGTACAGCTATTTCCATTTCCCAAAAGAGAATACAAGTTACTTTAAACTCAGAATGTTTAAGTTACTTCCTAAAGTGGGAAATCAAGTTAATGGCAGAGCCAAACTCAAATCCAAAGTCCATTCATGCACTTTGCA
Organism: Avahi laniger; assembly: GCA_963575035.1. NCBI lineage: Eukaryota > Metazoa > Chordata > Mammalia > Primates > Indriidae > Avahi > Avahi laniger. The sequence goes on from CAUYSK010115698.1 coordinate 24,036, forward strand.
CAACACCACAATGCCAAGTTGTTTAGCCTCAGTTTTGCCATCTGACAAATGACACTATCTATTCCTGTCTCTCTTACAGGGTTGCATGGAGGGTTGAGTGTAATCAAGCACTGATACGAACATGATTTGAAGTTTATGAGTCTACTACCTAAACTCAAACTTCATGAGAACCCCTTGCTACTGAGATGTAGCTCAACTCCCAATCACCTCCCTACATATGGGTGAAGTTAATGAAAGAGAAGGGAACCAGGCTGCAGAGCTGGCTCCTAGCTCCCCCAGGCCTTGGGTACTCACTAAGGTCTGACTTTCTCACCAAACCAACCCTGCCCTGCCCGACTCACAGGGCTGCTAGAATGAAAAAAAGAACAGCTGAGCAGACTCTAGGGGGCAGACTATCTGAATTCAAATCCCAGTCCCCTCACTAGCTCTGAAACCTTGGATAAGTTACTTCACATGCCTCAGTTTCCGCACGTGAAAAATGGGAGTTGCTGTGAGGACTGAGTTAATTCACACAAGGCTTAGAACACTGAGTATCTTTGCCTGTTTTAAGACCAAATGATACAACAGGCAAAGACACCTTCAAGATCCTCTAAAGCTACACACAGGAAAAAGGGTATCACTCTCACGCTACAACTAAAGACACCTTCCCCATGAACCTACCCTTGTAGATAAGGCCTTTTATAACCATTTCGCTTGCCCTGTGAACTATACGATGTGTGAGCTACAATTTTCAGCATTGTAGTCCCATACATTTTATTTCAACACAAAGATAAGTAATGGTTAAGCACACAGGTTCCAGAATCAGACAGTTTCAACTCTGGCTGCAGATACTAAGCAATTACAGTGTCTTTATGAAATGAAGATACCTGCAGTATCGACCACACAGAGCACAGTGCAAAGCACAAAGTAAGTGCTTAGTATTACTAACACACAGCTATTATGGAAGAATATGTTCCATTTCTCTTTTTATTCTCAGTAATTAGGGCGGAGCCCTGCTGGAGTGTGATTAATGTTCCCTATTCAACACACTCATTTGTTTGTGGAGGTCTCGAGAGCCAGTTTTCTTCCCACTGCACCTGTCCCTGTGCTGTGGTGAAGTGAGGCTCCTGGCTATTCCCCACATACTCCAGGGCTCTCCCAATCTTTATTCACATCCCTTCCACCCAGAAATCCATGCTCACCTACCTGACACACCCCTACTCCCATGTCTTTCTGCATGTTCAAATCAGACCCACCTTTGAAGATACAAAATGTCACTTTTTTCAAGAAGCCTTTCCTGATTTTTTTTCTTTCCTCTATTCCTGCCAATACACACATATAACTAAATGACTGCTATTCCTCTGCTGTATTCAGTTACTCAGACCTTACTTTCATTCTTACTAGAACCATCCTCATCCATGTTGCTATATAACAGAGGGCATCTCAGTGCTAAATAAACATCTGTAAAATTGACTTTATACAAAATGAGAGCATTTGGGAAATTTGTAGTTCTTAACATAATGCCTTCTAAACATTTCTTATCCCTTGATGTTTGTAAATCGGCTTAGACCTGCAGTATCCTCACACTAGCTTCAGATGTTTAGCCAACCTAAGATAACCAGTCCTGGTAATCCTGGGACACAGCTGACCTGCTCTTCAGAGGTTTCTTGTTTCCCTGATTCACAGGGTTCCCAAAAGGACAAAAACAATTTCAAAGGTGAATCCTCTACAGCTCTTTAGAAACAATACACTGTGCACATGAAGTCCTTCTATGAAATTAAAGAGCTTGGGTGAGACTCCATTTCTGGGTCTTAGGTTCTTCTTAAAGAAGGCTCTAAACTACCTTGAGCTGTACATACATGTTCTAGAAAATACTGAATCTGTACTCCTACAAAACACAAAATATCTTATACATCCAGTAGTCTATATCACAGTATCAGTAAATACTTCTTCGCATATAACCTAAATTCTTCCTATTATAATGCAAATCTGGTAATTGCTACTATTTGCATAATAGCACTTTTGTTTATAAAATAAACTTCTTCATATATGATCTTATTTAATTCTCACACTCACCCCTGAGACATTAATAGATGTTACTATCATTCCTAATTTACTAATGAAGCAAATGGAGCTTAGGAACATTTGTAGATTTTCTGAAGATTACACAGCTAGTAAAGACAGTGTCTGGGCGGTTATTTCTCTATAGTAGAAAATATCTTGGATTTTACATTTGATTGGCTGAATTCTCAGACTGACTCTTAACAGTCTCTCTGGAATAATTCAGAAGTCTCCCCAGTCCACCAAGGTACTCAGCCTCTATTACTTTCTGCCATCCATCAAAACTGTATAAGGAAATGTTATCCAGAATTTAGATAGCGTGCACCCTGGATTCAACCGTCAAGTTTTAACTTAAATTCACCACTAAGCAGAGCTCATCTCAACAATCCAAGACGCTCATGGGCAAGCTCATTGGGAAAAGGAGCACATAGGGACCAAAGTTAAAATTAGCTCTACAAATTGTTTAAAAGAGTAAGAAATAGATGGCATGGTACTGGCACAAGCTTTTCCACCTTCTTAAGACTAAGCTCCAATAACCCATGATCAGAGAGTTAAGAGGGAACTTCTTTCCACTCAAGGCTCAAGAACACTAAGTACTGGCCGGGTGCGGTGGATCACGCTTGTAATCCTAGCACTCTGGGAAGCCGAGGCAGGCGGATTGTTTGAGCTCAGGAGTTTGAGACCAGCCTGAGCAAGAGCGAGACCCCGTCTCTACTAAAAATAGAAAGAAATGATCTGGATAACTAAAAATATACAGAAAAAATTAGCTGGGCATGGTGGCACATGCCTGTGGTCCCAGGGACTCGGGAGGCTGAGGCAGTAGGATTGCTTGAGACCAGAAGTTTGGGGTTGCTGTGAGCTAGGCTGACGCCACGGCACTCACTCTAGCCAGGACAACAGAGTGAGACTCTGTCTCAAAAAAAAAAAAAAAAGAGATTAGCTGGTCTAAGTACTTGCCCTGCTTCTGGTGTCCTGTCCTAAAAACTTCTGACCCCAACAAATAAGATTAAAATAAAATACACTCGTTTCTCCTAAC
>CAUYSK010115699.1:0-81348 GCA_963575035.1 Avahi laniger
AGGGTGAGCCACCGTGCCCAGCCATAGGTCCTCTGTTCTTGATGCACCACCCTCATCTGCTGTCCCTCCCAGGATGTTCAACTGTCACCACCTCCAAGAAGCCCTCCCTGATATGCCTCTTTCCTTCCCTGCTGTCTGGGGGCCTCTCACCTCCCACCAGATCCAATGTCTCTGTAGGTCCCCAGCAAGGCTGGGCTGGCAGGACACATTTGCCCATAGTGAGCTCCAGTGAGGCCTAGTGAGGTTGGAAGTTTCCCCTTCGAATAGTCTCACAGCATCTGAAGGCAGCCACCAGAGTTAGATGCAGAGGGGAGGTGAACTGCCGCTGTAGGAACAGACAAGGCTCCCCTGGACTTGGCTATGTCTCGGGACATCTGTGGTTGCCACGACTGGGAGGGTGCTCCTGGCATGCAGGGGGTGGGGGCAGGGACACTGCTCAGCACCTGCAGTGACCAGGATGGCCCCACCCCAGAGAATGACTCAGGCCTGAACGTCAACAGTGGGAATGAATTTCTGTGTCAACACCGTATAGTGAAGGCTCAGTGACCACGACAGCCAGCCTTTGGGTGCTGTGTGAAACCTCCAAAGAGTTCTGGGTCTGGCTCTAGGGTTTGTAGTCTGGGGCGGTGGCAGGAAAATGCCCCCACATCCCTGCCCAGAGCTGAGATCCCTCAGACGGCCCGATACCCCCACTCTCCCCCCCACACCTGACTTTTCTGCCACCCCGGCTTTCTTGAGAGCTGCTCCTGCTCCGGTTTGTTTTTACCAAGAAGCTCCTTTTATTTTTTTCTTTCCACCCACAATGCTTCCAAATTAAAGCCTGTTCTGCCCAGTGGCCCCTCAAGACCTGCCAACGAGGAAGGAGCCCTGCCCGCCCCACATCTGGGCTCCAAGCCTCTGCTGGTTTCATGTGGCCCACGCAGGCCTGGGTGTGGCCCAGCTGTCCCCCCCCACAGAGACAGCCCAGCAGGCCAGGACCTCTGGGACACCCCACTAGACAGGCTCTGCACCGCTCAGGGCCAGACGGCCTGGCACCCACCGTGCTGGGGGGCAGTGGCAACTTCCTCCACTTCCTGGCTTGAGTTCTGGGAGTAAACACAGAGTGACCCGGTGACCAGGAGCCAGCCATTGGCGGGTCCGCATTCTGGACTCTTCGCCCAGAGTCGCCTGTGCAAGCCCCAGGGAGCTACCAAGAGGTCAAAAAACAGATTTTGAAACCTGGAGGCTCTCCTAGCCTCAAGAAACAGCCTAAATAATAACAAAGATGTGCCAAGGAGGACACCGGATCCTCCCCGCACGGGCTGGCGGGAGTGGCTGCTCGCAGTAAAATCCTGCACCCTCTGCAGGAAAATTTAAAACAACTATAAAGTTCGCCCAACACTCCATTTGCTTTTTATTATCATCAAGAGCTGCCACCCCTAAGATATACCTTCCCTGGAAAAGTTCTCTGGTTGGCCTAACATCTGAAATCAGTATAGTTTGTGTTGAGTCTTGATAATGTGTACAGAGAAGCTTCAATTTAGGCTTTTTTTTTAAAGATATCTTTTAATAAATATCGCAGTCCAGGTGGATGGGAATTTAGAGACACGTGGGACACAGTCTCTCACGTGGCAGGGTAAGTCTCTGTGGGTTTGTAATTATTCATGATCATCGAAGGTTCCTTTGGGGAAAGTTTGTGTCTCTGACTCAAACCAACACAGTAGATTCGAAATCAAACGAAAGCCCGAGATTCTGCAAACAAGGAAACAAGCAAGTTGATGAGTCCAAATTTTAGTTCGCACACGAAATAAGTTTACCCAACCCAACGTAACTGCAAGAGGAATAATATTTTTGCTTGGTAGATCCAAATTTTAGTTTATGTGTGAAATGTGTTTCTGAATTTTAACTCCCAGGACTAATGCTTTTTCATTGGTGGGCAAATTTCAGTTCTCACAGGAAAAATCTTTCTGGCTTCATCTGCGAGGAGCAAAATTTTTGTCTAAGTCTAAATTTAACACGAAATATTTTATTATACTAAATTTGAATAATATCTTTCACATTGAAAGTTCTTATTTTGTAAAGATAAGCTGTTTTAAAACTTAAAAAGAATTAAAAGAGATACGATTAGTACCGATTACTGCAAGGTTATTACAGAAAATAATTTTCTTCTATGGGGGGATGGGCGCGGTGCGACTTCCCCCTCCCCCAATGCCCGACGGCCTTTGTCGCCTCAAGCCGCCCGGGGAAGGGGTCCCGTGGGGTGAAGGGACCCTAGTGAGGGCGACAAGGACGATGACGGAGATAAGGCCACCGCGAGATCCCTCGAAAACGGACCCCCAACTTGACACCCCCGCCCCAAAACCCGGCTGTGGGGGCGGGGCGGCGTAGAGCGCGCGCGGCGCGTACCCGGCGCCACCGTAGCCCCGCCTCCCGCGCGCCCACAGAATGAGGCCCGCGGGAGGGGTGAGGTTCGAGGTGTACTGACCAATCACCTGCGCGTCCCCACCCCCGGCTCCCTCCTCTTTCACCAATCATACGCCTGGAGGGGCGGGAGTGCTTGGGTTTCCCGGCTGCCCTGCGGTTCCGCCCCCTTGTGCGGCCGCGTTCCCGGCGGCGTGGGGGGCGTGGCCAGAACGCGGCGTCTATAAAAGCGAGCGGCGGCGGTGGCGCCATTTTGCGAACGGCGAGCAGCGGCGGCGGCGCGGAGAGGCGCAGCGGAGGTTTTCCTGGTTTCGGACCCCAGCGGCCGGATGGTGAAATCCTCCCTGCAGCGGATCCTCAACAGCCACTGCTTCGCCAGAGAGAAGGAAGGGAATAAACCCAGCGCCACCGTCCACGCCGGCCTGATCATGCCGCTTCTCAGCTTGCATAGCCGCGGCGGCCGCAGCAGCGAGAAGTGAGCGCCCCGCCCCCGCCCGAAGCTTCGAGAAGCGCCGGCCGCGCAGGCCCGCGGGGGGCCGGCCTCGGGGTGCCAGATACGTCCCGGGAGCGCGAGATCCGCCCCTTTCTCAAGGCCACGGGCGCGCCAGGGGAGGGGCCGGTCTCGAGGTCTCCCCAGGGTTTAGCGGCAAACTCGGGGTGTCAGGTTTTGGGCGGAGCAGAAAGGGAGGCTGATTTTGGAGAGGCATGCGTGGCTGGGGGCGCGGGCTGAGGGGTTGGGTTCAGAGAGGGCCGTGGGGTCGGGGGATCAGGTTGGGGAGCACAGATAGATTTCGGGCAGGTTCGGGGGTCCAGTTGGATTTGGGGGACGCAGGACGCGGAAAGCAGATGGGGGCGGGGTCGCGGTCGGGCGGCTGGCCCCAGGCCGAGCGGGGCCCGCAGGTCCCATGAATGTGCACTTTTCTGTCGCCGCCGACAAACGTTGGCTGCAGGAGCCGCGAGCTCCTCCCAGGTGGACCAACTTGAACGCGGTCCCCTGGCTCCGCGACGCGGCCCGCGGACGCGACCGGCTTTGTGGGCTCGGTTTTCTGCGAGCCGCTGTGGTTGCCCAGGACGCGCGGCGTGGCCGCCCACGTAGACGGCGTCCGCGGCTTTTCTCCGCGTGACCGGCGGCTGGACAGCGACCTGGAGCGCGCGTGTCGACCCTTCCCGGGGGCACGGGCCCGATGTGCTGGTGGTGGTGTTGCGGCTCGCAGCGTCGTGGCCGCGTCTCCCCGGGGGGCGTCGGTGGGGACCGGGGACCAGAGCCTGAGCCCTCGCACAGGGGCCGCGGCTGGGGGGGGCCCGGGTGGCAGCAAAATGGAGGCGACTCTGGGGCCTGTTTACGCTGCGCGGCAAATGGCTGCTGGCGCTGTCGGCTGCGCGATTGTGAAAATCTCCCCCGGGGCGCGGGGCGCGTCTGCCGAGATGACGCAACCGGGAGGCCCGGGGTTGGACGGGGGCGGCCCGAGCGAGCGCTGCGCCCGGCCAGGTTAGGAGCCGGCGGCCGAGCCCCCGGGTGTCTCAACGACGCAGGGTTTGGGCCTCGGGCTTCTCTGGAAAGGCAGATAGCTAGTGGCTGAGCAGCAGCCAGGCTTGGGGCTCTCGCTGCGGTGACGTGCAAAAGGGGAAGCTGCGGGGCCGCAGTTAGAAAGGGGAAGTGAAACTGGAAGGCCTGGTTCGTGAGTGTCTGCCCACCTTGAGGTGGTCGAGGGGGACCTGCGCCCGGTAGAGTTTGGCCAGCGTCTTAGGTCCTTTTGCTTCTCGTGGGGGGGGGCGGGTGGAGCCACCTCCCGCAAGACCCCGTGTTTGGCAGGGCCGGTTCCCGCAGGGCGGTGGGTAGTGGACCCCGGCCGAGGCTGAGTGGGGGGGGGCGGCCCCTGGGGCTCCCTCCGAGCTGGCTGCGTCCTGATGGCCGCTTCCTGCAGTTCCAGGGTCTCCTTCAGTTGCTGTAGTAACCTGGGTCCGGGGCCTCGGTGGTGCTCCTGATGTCCCTCACCCACCCCTGAAGATCCCAGGTGGGCGAGGGAATAGCCAGCGGGATCACAGTCTTTCAGCTAACTTACTGTACTCCGTGAGTATCCGCGCGGGCCGGGCACAGGTGGCGGCACTGGGGCCCCCACTGCCCTGCACCCCGCTCCCCCCCGCCCCCACCATGGCACTGTTGGGTGGGCTTCGTGTTTTTCTGCCTTTTCCAAATTGCCACCAGCCCTGTTCCCTTTTGCCTTGAGGGGCTGACCCCCCGCCGTGGGAATGGGGTTCCCTAGATTGGGGACGTGCCGTCTCCCCGCAGGATAATCGGCTGAATGTAACAGAGGAACTAACGTCTAACAACAAGACGAGGATTCTTAACGTCCAGACCAGGCTCACGGATGCCAAACACATCACCTGGAGGGCAGTGCTGCGCGGCGACAGCCTGTACATCGAGATCCCAGGCGGCGCGCTGCCCGAGGGGAGCAAAGACAGGTGAGGGTGCTGCCGTCGCCACTTTGTGGGGAGGGGGCTCCCTTTTTAAACAGTGTGCACCCCCAGGAGTCCTGCCCTCCGGAGGACACTGGGCAACCTGTGGGAGCCTTTCCTGTTGCCATGGTGGGTGGGGCGAGAGCGGGGCGGGGCAGGGACCCGCTCAGCAGCCCGCAGTGCCCACCCCAGAGGGTAAGCCCTGCTCAGTGGGAACGAGGCCTGGTGGGGCATGCTGAGGGCCGGCTCAGTTTTGCAGTTCTCCTCGAGTTTGCGGAGGAGCAGCTCCGCGCTGACCACGTCTTCATCTGCTTCCACAAGAACCGTGAGGACAGAGGTAGGTGCCACCTTCCCCTCCTGCTCCCGGGGGGAGGGGGCGTGCGAGGGGGCAGGCCTGTCCGGCCCTGGTGTGATGACCCGTACCCCGCAGCCGCGCTGCTCCGCACCTTCAGCTTTCTGGGCTTTGAGATTGTGAGACCGGGGCATCCCCTCGTCCCCAAGAGACCCGATGCTTGCTTCATGGCCTACACGTTCGAGAGAGAGTCCTCAGGCGAGGAGTAGCGGCAGCGCGGCTTGTGCTCCGCTCTAGAGACGGGGCTGGAGCCCGGAGCCCCTCCCTGGCAGCCCCTAGTGTCACCTCGGGGTGGGGTGGCCGCTGCTGCGCTGGGGGTGGAAACGTGAGACTCGTTCATCTCTTCTGGGTTTGTCGCATGTTGTAATTGTGCAAATAAATGCTCACTCCAAATTAGCGGTATATTTCTTGAAGTTTAATATTGTGTTTGTGATACTGAAGTATTTGCTTTAATTCTAAATAAAAATTTATATTTTACTTTTTTATTGCTGGTTTAAGATGATTCAGATTATCCTTGTACTTTGAAAAGCTTATTTGAAGTCTTTTGGAAACAGTCTTAGGTCTCAACTTGGAAAGATCGGTATTAATCTACCCTTCTACTGCTCAAACATCCGAATAAAGTGATCACACCTCCAAGACCGCGTTGCTGCTGATGTTGCTGGGGACCGGGAGGGGCTGCCCTGGGCGGGTGGAGGGTTTGAGAGCACCTTCGGGCACCTGTCCCGGGAGAGGGAACGGGGCTTGTGGCCTAGGGCAGGGCCACAGCGCTCTGCTGCCCGCGCTTCCCTCAGCTGCCCTCATTCGGGCCCCTCAAGCCTCGCTCTCTGTCCCGGCCTCGAAGCCCTGGGGCGCGGCTGGGGGTGTGGCCGGGCTCCCCAGGTTCCTGCTGGCTCTTAGGCCCCGCCTCCCGGCCGCTGGGTCCTCCTTGGCGTCCCGTGTCCCGGCGGGGAGTTTCCCAGCTGGGGCGCGCGTGCGGGGACGGGGCGGGGTGTGCCTGACCCTGATGACCCGTGTCCCCCACTCGCTCCTGGGGAGGGCCTCGCAGCGCCGTGCTGGGGACAGGAGCCCTCCTGGGGGGTCACCTGGGCAGGGGTGGGGCAGACCCGAGGCAGCGCTGAGGCGAAGAGCCAGGCCGCATTGAGGGTGAAGGCCAAAGTCGAGGGCTCCGGGCGCCGGAGGCGCCGACTGGAAAGTCACTTCCGGGCCCGCCCCCGCCAAGGTCCGCGTGGCGGCAGCGCCACCTGCCGGCCGCATTCGGGAGCGCCGCCCAGCCCGGCCTTGGCTGGGACGGGCGGGAAAGGGGCCCTTCAAGAAGGGAGGGGAGCTCGGAGGGTGGGGCAGACCTGGAGAGGTGAGACATCCGAGTGACACTGGGGTCGGCTGTGAGGACGGGGCTGGACACACGCTCTCAGCCCGTTTGGGCGATGCAAATGCAGGGAAAGGGCTTTGGAGCCCAGGTGTTGAAGGATGAATAGGAGTCTGAAGCAGAAGGAAGAAGTAACATGGGCAAAGGCCTGGCAGCCAGAAAGCACCTCTGCAGATGAGCAGTATGGCATGAGGGGTTGGCCAGAGAGTTCGCAGAGCCTTTGCAGAAGCCCTGTGTGTATCCTGAGGGCACTAGGGAGCCATGGGAGGTGTTTGAGCAGGAGAGAGGACCTGGTCATACTTGGGGGTTAGAAAGATGCCCCCAGGATTGCCATGGGGGATGGGATGGGGGCACCTCCAGGGATGAGCCCTCAGGTGAGGGCAGAGGGACCCCTCAGAGCTCCTGAGTTCATATTTCATAGGTGTAAACAGGGGCCCCTGAGGAGTCTTGTCTCTTGCTGGTTGCTGATACTATCATTTTAGGCTGTTAATTGAGCACCTACTATGTGCCAAGCCTGGCCTTGCCCTCAGGGAGCTCACAGCCTCACAGATACTAACAATAAATATGTCCAAGTGGTGATACCTGCTGTGGCGGGGAGAGAACAGGGCTAGGAGGCAGTGAGTGACCAGAGGGAGGGTGACTTTATTTGCTTAGAGGAGGTGGGATTGGAACAGTCTGGCAGAGGAACAGCCCATACAAAGGCTTGAAGGCTGGAAGAAACAGGGAGGGGGCCGCGGGGTGGGGAGAGAGTGGGGAGGTGGCAGGGCCAGCATGCGAGGCTTGGGGAAAGGACAGTCTGGACTCCCCCAGGGCGGGCTGGGTGTCTAAGGCTCCAGGGAGCCCCACCCCCGGCCTGTGAGCACCAGGCAGTTCTCCACAAGGGACTGGGCCGTTCACACTCTCAGAGTCGCTGGCCGTCTTCGGCACGAGGGGGTGCTCCAGGGCCAGAAATGGTTTTGGCCCAGCTTTGGAAGGACAGTGTCCATGCTCCATGGAGATAGCGACAGGCCTGGAAGGCGGGACATATTGAGAGAGACACTGATTGGCAGGGAGCGTGTACCCCTGGAAGAGGGGTGGTGGTGGCCCTGGCATCAGAGAGGTGCCCTGGAGCAGGCAGCTGCACTCTTGGGGAGCCCTTGGGGAGTCCCCAGCATATGAGAGGGCAGGCGTTGGAGGGGCCTGCAATCTATGTCGTCTATGGTGGAGACACAGGCGGGCCACGGGCCCCCAGGATGCCTGCCTCCTGGACAGGCCCTGGGCCAGGTGTATCGGCTCCGGGTTGGGGTCAGTCCCACAGCAGCCCTAGGGCCTGGCTCAGCAAGGCCTCGGTGGCCTCGGCCAAGTATTCACAGCACAGCCAGTCCTCCAGGCCGGGCGCTTCTCCACCCGCAGCCCGCTCGGCTAGGTGCAGGACCTGCAGCGCGCGGCGAGCCCGCAGCCAGGGCCCGAGCGGGGCTCCACGGCCGCGCAGCTCCGGCCCCGGCCCCCAGAGCAGCGCCTGCAGCGCGCCGCGCGTCCGGGCTGCCGAGGGCAGCAAGCGGGGCAGCTGGGCCGCCAGGCGCTCCAGGCCCGCGGCCAAGGACGAGGCCAAGGGCGCGGCCAAAGGCGCGGCGGGGCCCAGCAGCGCGCGGAGTAGGTGGCCCAGCTGTGCCGCGTGGGTGCCCGGGGCTCCCAGGGGCCGCCGGTGGACGCGGCCAAAGTCAGCCAGCAGCAGGCGCAGGGGCTCCGAGGCCGCGCAGCCCCGCGGCGCCACCAGTAGCAGGTTCTCAGGCCGCAGCTCGGCCAGGGCCGCGCCCTGCGCCTCTAGGCGCTCCAGGGCCGCGCTCAGCTGCAGCAGCAGCAGGGCCACGGCCCACGCGAACTCCTCGGACTGCCGCGCCCCGACCTCCGCCAGCCACTGGGCCACGGTGCGCTCGGGCACCTCCGCCGCCAGCACCGCAGGGCCTGTCCAGGGCGCGCCGGGCAGCGCGCCGTCGGGCACCAGGCCACACAGCCCCTGCAGGTTGAAGTGTGGCGGCAGGGAGGCCTGCAATTCCAGGCCCCACGGGTGGGGCACCTCTGCTCCGGGCTTGGGCACCTGCAGGGCAGAGGGGGCGTCAGGACCTGGACCACTAAGCCCCCAACCAGCACCGCCTGCCCCGATGCTCTACCTGCCCTGAGCCCTTCCCGGCCCACCCCCAAACTGCCCCCACGGCTGGGGGTGGGGGGCTGGCTGCATCGCCTCCAGAAACAGGGGTCTATGTTAGTTCGGATGTTAGTCGCAGATAATGAGTTTCAGGAAAATTAAACCAGGGAGGGTGGTGTTCGGGGTTAAAGTGTGTTTGCCAAAGGGCCGCTTCTTCCTGACTGCTTGCCAAGGAGGGAGGTGTCAGCTACCGCCAGAGCCGGGCTGTCCAATACCAGCACACCACCGGGCCACTGTGACATGCAACATTTCTCCATAGCCACATCGGAGAGAAAAGTGAAAAGAACCCAGGTGAAGGTAAGCCTCATAATACATTTTATTTAACCTGGTAGATCCAAAATACTATCATTTCAACCGGTCCTTCAAAAATATTGAGATAGTTAAGTAATCATTACTAGTATCATTTTTGGATACTGAGTCTTCCAGATCCAGCGTGTATTTGACGCTCAGCGTATCTCGATCAGGACCGGCCACAGTTCAAGTACTCAGAAGTCACACGTGGCCAATGGCTGCAATGCTGGACAGTGAAGCTCTTTCTAGAAGTCAGTGCTGGGCATTACATTAGACTCACCTGGGGTGGGGACTTTTAAAAGTTACAGTTGCCGGGATGCGGATCTGGGGTATTTTAAAAATAAATTTGGCCAGGTGTGGTGGCTCACGCCTGTGAGCCTAATAATTTGAGAGGCCGAGACTAGAGGATCACTTGAGGCCAGGAGTTTGAGACCAGCCTGGGCAACATAGCAAGACCCCGTCTCTACAAAAAACAATTTTTTTCTTTGTGTTTTTTTGTTCGTTTTGTAAATTTTCTATTTTCTTTTTAGTACAATGGAGTTAGTAATTTTTTTTAAATAATAATACAAAAAAGCAGATTCCTGGCCCTCTGAGAGACATGGGGAGGGATTTTCGCAAGACTCCCAGATGATTCAATTGTCGGTGGCCTCACACTTAAGAAACTTGGTTCCAAGGGTTGACTGTCGATTCATACGTTAGTTGCAAAATAAGCTACTAAACCCAAGCTGAACAAGCCCCAGGTCATGTCTAAGACGGAAAATCAGGGAGACCTCCAAGAAGGTGCGGGGGTGGCGGGGCTCACCTTGGCGGCCAGGATGTGCCACGTCTCCTCGTGCATCCGCACCACCCGGTAGTACAAGGCGTCCCCGCTCTCCACACAGGGTGAGCTGCTCAGGAGGCGGAAGCCGTCACCAGGGCAGCAGGGGCCAGGGTGGCCCCCCATGAGCCGGGCCCGGAGCAGGGCGCGGATGACACGGAGGCCCTCCAGCTGCCAGGCGGCCAGCGCAGATTGCATGGCCTCCGGTCTGCGCAGGTCTCGGAGCAAGAGGCCGAGTGTGGCATCGGGCATGCTGAAGGTCAGCTCTGCAGGGGGACAGGCTGGCCTGGCCTCGGCCTGGGTCTCGTCCACACTGTGGGACCCTAGAAGGAGCTGCCGAGGCTGCTGTGCCCTGGCAGAGCCAGGGGTGGGGGCCCCGTGGGGGGGCAGAGACTGCGTCCGGATTAAAGTCTTCTTGGGCAGGGGTGGGGGCAGGGGCTGGGGGTCCCGGGAGGGGGACCCAGGGGTCCGGGGGTGGCAGGACTTGGAGGGCAGTAGGTGGGCACGGACCTCACCTGTGGGATGAGAGAGTGGGGGGGTTGAGGACAAGGTGGAATGTGGGACCCCCAGACATGTGACTCCGCCCCTCAGCCTCAATTTCCCCATCTCTAAAATGGAAATAATACCCAACCGCCCTGTACCCTCTGTGATGTCAACCCCATGGTACAGAGGGGAGAACAGAGGCTCAGAGGAGGGGCAGGACAGTGGCAGAGAATCATGCCACCCAGCCCTGGTGACCCCATTTCCCTGTGTGGCTCTGGGCAGGTGACTTACTTTCACAAGCCACTGTTCCCAGTGTCCCCCCAGCCCGGTCCTGCAAGGTGCTGCTCACCGAGGTTGCTGTACGTGGGCTGAGCGGGCCAGGTGGGGCCGTCGGGCTCGAGGGTCTCGGGGGCTGGCTCGGGGCTGGTCATGTCGCTGGAAAAAGGTCAGAGGTGGGGGCCCGTGCAGGGTGGGCTCGGGCTCAGGGTCTGCGTGTGCTCAATGGGCAGTGTCGCCAGGGATGGGGGACGCTCCAGGGTCCTCGGGGAGGGCAAGGACACCCCGACTCCAGCTCCCCTGCCCAGCAGCAACCCTGCCGTGTGACCCTGAGTGGGGGTCTCTCCCTCTCCGGGTCACTTCCTCGTTCATGAGACAGGTGTGCTACCCTTCAGGGCCCCCACTGTGCGTGTGGGACGGGGACAGAATGTGCGGCCCACATGACAGGCCATCGGGGCAACAGGACACAGGGCAACAGGACATGGGCAACAGGACACAGGGACCCCAGGACCCACCCTCAGGCCGTCCCCAAGAGCTCAGCGGTGCGGTTGCCAGTTGCTGACAACAGCCAGCGCCCGGCCCTCCCCTGCCACACCCCCAGCCTCAGAAAGTGGCCGCTTCTGTCCAGCCGCCCCCCTGGAGCCCCTACCTTCAGACGGAGTGACTTCGGGGGAGGAGGGGTCCCTGGGGACAAACTCCTGACGGCTGCAGCGCCTGGCCTCCCGGGAGGGGTCTGGACGGGAAGCCGACAGGAAACGTCCTCCTGGCGACTGTTAGACCGCAGCCAGGCGGGGTGGGGCTGGGGGCCCCTGCGGGACCTCCGCAGCCAGGCGGGATGGAGGTGACACCCCAAAGGAACCAGTTCGGGGGCTGCTCTCCTGCAGGCCAAGCTGGGGTGCAGGGCAAGGGGGGACTCCTGGGAATGGGGGGTGGGGCACGTCCTGCTTCCCTACCCTAGGCGAGGGCAGACAACCCCAGCCGTGGCAGTTCAGGAAGAAACGCAACCAGGCGCCACTTCCCTGAGAACTTCGTCCCCTCCTGCGGGACCATTAAGGAGCCCCCGGCGCACCCCTTGCCCTGTCCCAGAGCCCTGGCAGCCTGGGTGGGGACCCTCTGGCTCTGTTTCCCCATGCTGTGTGACCGTGGGCAGGTCTCCACCCCTCTCTGTGCTCCAGCGAGTCAAGGAAAGCGTCTCCCACATCCTGCCTCGAAACAGCTGCACTTGCTGGATTCTTCTTTAAAAAATTATCTCGCTTCCTACCTCCCCCTCCTCCCCTGCCCTAATGCATTTTTTTTTGTAGAAAAGATGTTTTATATGTAATTTCCATAAATGGAAAATCAGAAATGGTTAAAACCTAAGGAGGCATCCTCTGGCCCCCCCGGCCCACCCGTAGAGTGGGTTCATAATGGGACCCAGCTCCCGGAGTGGTCATCGGTGTGAAAGGACAGTGTCTGGAACAGCACCGGGAACAGCATGGGTGCTCCCGAGGTGTGACCTTCAAACATCATCACTGCATGTCATTCTTTCAGGGTCACCTCCCCCACGCTGGGGACCCCAGCAGCCCCCTTATCCCTCAGCCCTGCCTCCTGCCCTCTACCCCTCCCATGGGAATAAAAAAAGAAAGCAGAAGTTTGTTATTAAATCAGTTTCATTTTTTATTGGATTTTAACCAAATACAGCAGGGTGAGGGGTGGAGGGCTGGAGGGTGTTGGTTCAGGTTGGGACGGTGGGGAGGGCGGGGGCCGTGAATGCCACTATTCTGACGCTCTGTAAACTCGGATACTGCGGAGAACGCGCCCCCTCCCGTCTTTGATGATCTAAAGGCACTTGGATGTCGTTTTGAGGGGCCCTTGGGGTTGTCATGGCAACCAGGGTCGGGTGGATGCTAGGGAAAAAAATAGTTCTGCCCAACTCGGGGGTGGAGTTTGGGGGTTGCAGGGTCTTCACCCCTCACTCACGTCCAGTCCAGGGGCCTCCCGACGCCCCCAGCCACAGCCTGGGGAGGACAGGCTCCACCTGAGTCCTTTGCTCAACGCCCCCAGGGTTGTGGAGCTTTCTCTCCGGCTGCCATTGCAGCAGTCTAGGGGGATCCAGGATCCAAGTCAAGCCATCGAGCCCATCTGTGGGCCTGGCCTCTGAGTACAGGGCGACGGGCTTGACCCTCAGATCCACCTCATAGACGAGGACACTGATGGTCTGAGTGGTTCTCAGTTGGCAGCTGAGACCACAAAGCTGGGTGAGAGCAGAGCTGGCTTTGAGCCTTCCTGCAGAGTCCTTCAAGACATTGTCCTAACCTCCCAGTCAGCGGCCAAGCCCCTTTCTGGCCAAGATCAGACCCCATGAAGTTTGCTGGGCCCCTTCTCCCAACATTGTCCTAATTGCTGCCTGGCCAAGGTGGAGGGTGCAGGGGCAGGAACTTGGGGGTGGGGAGGCCGGGTCATGGGTGGTCCCCATCTGCTGTCTGAATCCTGCAAAACCTCAGCTCCTGCTGCTTAGCCCTAGTGACGGGGAACTCACCACCTGTGGAGCAATGGAACAGTGACCTTGGGGGAACTCTTCCTTAACCGGAACTGCAATCTGCCTGTGACCCCCACTCTGGTGCTAGATCTGCCTCACCCTGAACGTTGCAGAGACCAAGGACCCAGGTCCAGGCCTCTCTGTAGCGTGAAGCCCTTGCTCTGTCCTTGTCCCTATCCCTGCCCCTGCGGTGCACATAGCAGGGAACCGAGAACCACCCACGCTCTCTGGTCTCATTCTGCACCTGAGCCATGGGCCAGTGGGGGCTGGGCACGGGGGGGGGAGCCCACACTCGGGGCTTGTCCGAGGCCGGCTCAGGGGCCAGCGTGTACTCAGGGCTGAAGGTCCGTCCAGCTGGCCTGTTCGAGGGACACCGACACCCCAGAAGCCATGCTCCTGGGCCAGGGGCCAGGGCACCTGCCTGTGCCATGGGGGGTGGGCACCCTCTTGCCGGCTGCCCCAGGGAAGCAGGTGGCAGCAGCGAGGGTGGTGGGGGAAGCTGGGAAATGGCTTCTCCTAGTGGCGGCTCTGCTGGGCAGGAGGCCCTGGTGGGAGGATGGAGAGCAGGGTGTGGGGACCCCTGACAAAGACCACCCGGAGAGTGCTGGGCCCTCAGGGTGAGGCTGACCTGCTCCACAAGACCTTAACCTGGTCCCCGAGGTCAGCCGGGAAACGTCTGGCTCAGCAGGACCTGGGAGTGAACTGCACCTGTCCCGGGTGTGAGTTATGTCTCTGGTGTGAGCTGTGACTGTCCTAGGTGTGAACTGAATGTGTCTCAGGTGTGAGCTGTGCCTATCCCCGGTGTGAGCCGTGTGTGTCCTTGGTGTGATTTGTGACTGTTCCAGGTGTGAACTGAGTGTGTCTCAGGTATGACCTATCTCTGTCCCAAGTGTGAGCTGAGTGCAGCCCTGGTGTGAGCTGTGCATATCCTGAGTGTGAGTTTAGCATGGCCCAGGTGTGAACTGAGCATGTCTCTGGCATGAGATGAGAGTGTCCCAGGTGTGAGCTGAGCATGTCCAGATGTGAGCTCTCACGAGAGCCCTTCGTGCCCCTGTGGTCCGCTCTGGAGCCGGGGCCTGGTTTTGGTGTCGGCTGGGTGTGAGGTGTGCGTATTTCACCTCTGAGCTTTGTGTCCGATTGTGTCCCGGATGCGAGTGAGGTCTGGGTGTGCCACCCACGTGCGAACGGTGCAGACTTTCTGTGCAGCCTCCCCTCCGGCTGCGGGCCCTTGATGGGTCCTGGGTGTAGACCGCCGCCCCAGCTGTGAGCTGTGCAAAGTGTCGGGAGTGGATTCCTGGGGCAGCAGCGGTGTGTGTCCTGGGTGTGGCAGTGGGCCCTGAGGACCCCGGGGTCTTTGAGCTCCCACGCCCCCACCATCCCTTCACACCCCCTCCACCCTCGCCAGCTCAGCGACCACAGCAGGGGCAGGAAAACAGGTTGAAACCTTTAGAAAACGTTTGAGAAACTGCAAAAGATGCATCCACATGAAAAACAGTCCTGTGGTTGGTTGGGTGTCTACAAAAAAAAACAAAACGGCAAGTTCTGCCAGAAGCTGCCTTGCAGCCGCCCCTCCCCGTTGGGAAAATGCCGCCCCTCCCTGTTGGGAAAATGCATAGGTAGAATCGGCCCAGCCCTCCCGGCCGGGGCAGGATCCAGTCGGGGTGCGGAGGGGCGGCCCCTGGGGACCCCTCAGATCATCTTCATGTTGAACTTGCGGGCGCCGCCCTGGCCCACGGCGGCTGCGGGGCCGTCCACCTTGCGGAAGGAGTACTCCACGGAGAAGTTGTTCTTGTGCTGCCCGCGGCCGCGGCTCCACACGAACAGCAGCAGGAAGCAGAAGAGGACCACGCCGAGGAAGGTGATGCAGCCCATGGCCGTGGACACCAGGATGGTGGTGAGGTCCAGCGGCGCGCGCGCAGCCGCCTGCGTCTCGTTGCGCCCCTCGGCCAGGGTCCGGTTGGCGGCCGGCTCGGGCTGCACGGTCAGCGTGGCGAAGTAGGTGTCGTTGCCGCCCGCGTTGCTGGCCACGCAGGTGTAGGTGCCACTGTCCTGCGGCCGCGTGTCCCGGATCTCCAGGGTGCCCCCGGGCAGCACGCGCGCCCGGCCTGCGCTGGCGGCCGTCACCGCGCGGTGCTGGGGAGTCACCCAAGCCACGGTGGGCGCCGGCTCGCCCTCGGCGCGGCAGAGGAAGCGCACGTCGTCGCCCGTGGTGGCCGCGATGTGCTGCAGCCGCCGCTCGCGGATCTTGGGCTTGCGGCACACGAAGTACTCGAACAGCACCGAGTCGGGCAGGTTGCGCAGCGCGTCGCCGCGCACCTCGGCCGGGGTGGCGCAGGCCGGCAGCCGCCCGTCGAAGTTGAGGGTCTTGCGGCGCTGCACGATCCACAGCAGGCGACAGTCGCAGGCCAGCGGGTTGCCGTCCACGCGCAATGTCTCCAGCGTGTTCACCGAGTGGAACGTGCTCTCCTCCAGCGTGGACAGCAGGTTGTTGGAGAGGTTGAGCAGGCGGATCTGTCGCAGCCCCAGGAAGGCCTGCGGCTCCACCACGGCCAGCAGGGCCCCTGCCAGGTGCAGCTCGCGAAGGCGGACCAGGTCCCGGAAGGACCCGCGTGGCACCGTGCTGATGGGGTTGTGCGAGAGGTCGAGGCAGGTCAGGTGCGCCTGGTGGCGCAGCGCAGCGGCCGGCACGGCGGTGATGTTGGTGTGGGTGACCGACAGTGACGTGAGGTTGAGGCCCTGCAGGCTGCCCGCGGCCACCTCCTCCAGCAGTGGCCAGTTGTCGATCTCCAGGTGCAACAGCCCGGGAAGCTTCTGGAAGTTCTGGTCCTCCAGGGCTGCGATGGCCAGGTGCCGCAGCCGCAGGGCGCCCAGGCCCCGCAGGTGGCCCAGCGACTCTCCGGACAGTGCCGTGAGGTTGCAGCGCTCCAGGGTGAGCTCCTCCAGCGCCAGCAGCCCCGCGAAGGCCCGGCGCGAGATGAACACCAGGTCGTTGTCGCCCACCTCGAGCCTGCGGAGGCTGTGCAGGTCCTGGAAGGTGTAGTCCAGCAGGATGACCAGCTTGTTCTCGCTCAGGTCCAGCAGCGTGAGGTTGTCCAGGCGCGTGAAGACCCCGGGCGGGATGAGCTTCAGCTGGTTGCCGCGGAGGCGCAGCACGCGCAGGTGCGGCAGGTCGGCGAAGGCGCCCGGCTCCACGTGCGCGATCACGTTCTCGCTCAGGTCCAGCTCCTCCAGCGCCGGCAGCGCCGCCAGGTCGCCGGGGTTCAGGCAGCGGATGCGGTTGCGGCTGAGCTCCAGCACGCGCGTCTCGGCGGGGATGCCGTCGGGCACGGCGGTGAGCCGGCGGCGCGCACAGGCCACGGCGCGCGTCGGGGCGGTGCACTCGCAGCGGGCCGGGCAGCCCCCGGCCGGGGGCGGCGCCGCGGGCAGCAGCAGCAGGTGCAGGCTCAGGACGCACAGCCAGCAGCTCATGGTGCGGGGCTTGGGCCTAGGGCCGCGCCACCATCCTTCTGCGCACCTGAGGGTGGGCGGAGCAGCGTTAGCGCCGGTGCCTGGGTGCCAGAACCGCCCCCTGCGCACCCGGCCTGGCAGGTGCGTCTTCAGCGACCCCCGCAGTCCCAGGTCTGGGAATCTGCATGCGCGACAGCTGAGCACAGACGGCCACGGAAACCTGTGCCAGGATGTTCCCAACGGCAGCCTTTGTAACAGGCAAACAGCAGAAGCAGCTCAAGGGTCCACCAGTGGACGATGGACACACACAGCGTGGTCCCTCCACACGCTGGAACATCACTCAGCCATGAAAAAGGACAAGGCTCTGACACAGGCCGCAGCGCGGAGGGACCTTGAGGACATCGTGCTCAGTGAGAGACGCCAGACACAGAAGGACACACAGTGTGAGACTCCGTTTACATGAAACGTCCAGAACAGGCAGATCCACAGAGATGGGACGTGGATTGGTGGTCACCAGGGGCTGGGGGAGGCGGACAGGGTTTCTTTAGGGTTGATGGAGTGTTCTGGTATTACACAGTGGTGATGGTTACATCCCCTTGTAAATATACTAAAAACTACTGAATTGTACATTTTAAAAGGGTGATTTTGGGTTACAATGAACACTATTCCAGTGACGGACACACCAAAACCCTGGCCTAAGCATTATACAAGGTATCCACATAACAAAAGTACTTGTACCTCCATAATTAATATTTTGGAATAAAAAATAAAAGGATGATGTTTACTTTATGTGAAGTGTATCTCAATAAGAACATTGCAAAAGAAAGGATTAGTTGGACTGGAGAGAAATCACACACAAAACGTAAAAAGTTTTGTTTAAAAATCATTCATTCTGGCCGGGCGCGGTGGCTCACGCCTGTAATCCCAGCACTCTGGGAGGCCGAGGCGGGTGGATCGTTTGAGCTTAGGAGTTTGAGACCAGCCTGAGCAAGAGCGAGACCCTGTCTCTATGAAAAATAGAAAGAAGTTAGCTGGACAACTAAAAATATACATAGAAAAAATTAGCCAGGTACGGTGGTGCATGCCTGTAGTCCCAGCTACTCGGGAGGCTGAGGCAGGAGGATCGCTTGAGCCCAGGAGTTTGAGGTTGCTGTGAGCTAGGCTGATGCCATGGCACTCACTCTAGCCAGGGCAACAGAGTGAGACTGTCTCAAAAAAAAAAAAAATCATTCATTGCAGGAACTGGAGGCTGCAGTGAGCTATGATGATGCCATTGCACTCCAGCCTGGGCGACAGAGTGAGACCCTGTCTCAAAAAAAAAAAAAAAAAAGAAAGAAAGAAAAAGCCGGGCTTGGTGGTTCATGCCTGTAGTCCCAGCTATTTGGGAGGCTGAGAAGGGAGGATCTCTTGAGGCCAGGATTTTGAGACTAGCCTGGGCAACCTAGCAAGATCCTGTCTACAAAAAATTTTTAAATTAGTTGGGTGGGGTGGCTCACGCCTGTTATCCCAGCACTCCGGGAGGCCAAGGCGGGAAGATCACTTGAGCTCAGAAGTTTGAGATCAACCTGAGCAAGAGTGAGACTCCATCTCTACCAAAAACAGAAAACTTAGCCAAGCATGGTGGCACCTGTAGTCCCAGCTACTTGGGAGGCTGAGGCAGGAGGATCACTGGAGCCCAGGAGTTGGAGGCTACACTGAGCTCTGATGATGCCACTGCATTCTACCCAGGGCGACACAGCAAGACTCTGTCTCAAAAAAAAAAAAAAAAAAAAGAATTGAGCGCCTGCTCTGTACGAGGCTCACATACACCAGTGAATAAGTTAGACGCAGATCCTGCCCTCCTGGGGCTCATAGCTGTAGGGCGGGGACACAGGTGGCCCAAACAGCCCCCTGAGAGGCCTCACCTGCTAAAAGCCACCCCCATCTTGTCCATGTGTTACCCTGTTGGTCTACTTGCCTATGTCACCTGAAATTATGGTGTACCTTAAAGCCCTGCTTGCTGTGTCTTCCAAATGCGTGGTCGCTCTCCAAGGCCTTTGTCTTCATCACAGCTGTCACCCCAGGGCCCAGAACTGTGCCTGGGACATGACAGCTTGCTGAAGACCGATGCGTTCAATAAACATGGGCGACAAGGCTGTAGGATGCCCGTTCCAGGCTCTGCAGGGAAGTAGCCGGATGGGTGGCCAGGTTGAAGGAGGGTGTGACTTCAGGCTGGGAAAGGTGACGGAGCTGAGACTCCGCTGTGGGAAGGACCGTGTCCCCCCAAAGGATATGCTCAAGTACTACCCTCTGGTACCTGCGCACGGGACCTTATTTGGAAACGAGGTCTTTGCAGACGGGCTCAGGTCACAAGGAGGCTGCACTGGGGTCAGGTGTCCTCGTAACAGAGGGATCTGGACACACACAGAGCCACGCGGAGGGAGCAAAGCTGAGTGAAGACAAGGCAGGGACTGGCCCGATGCAGCCACAGCCAGGCTTCGCTGGGAGCCCCCAGAAGCCGGGAGAGATGAGGGTCCTCCCCGGGAGCCTTCGGCAGGAGCAGGGCTGCGCGATCGCCTTGATTTTGCACCTCTGCTCTCCAGAAAGGAGAAAGATTGCGTTTCTGTCACGTGAAGCCCCCAGTTTGTGGCGCTTTCCCACAGCAGCCCTGGCAAACTCACAAAGATCCAAGGGACGATTAGAAAAGTGCCCTGTGGGTGTCCCGGGGAACAGCCTGTGCAAAGGCCCTGAGGCGGAGCGGGCAGCTGGTGGAGCTGCAAGGGGCGTTAGTGGGGGAGGGGCGGGAAGTGAGTTGGGAGGGTTTTTGGGGGGCAGGGCGGGGGAGATGGCATGGACCTGTGGTGATCGGAGGAACAGATGACGCCAGTACGCTCTGGGTCCCCATGGCTGTGACTTCCCAGTTGCCCCCTCTCACCCAGCCCTGACTCCGGCCACTGCCCAGCTCCTGGGGGTCAAGGCGGGGTCAGGGTGCATAGGGAACAGCCGGGTGGCAGCTAGACAGCGCGGCCCGGCCTCCTCTGCCTCATTAGCCAGGCAGCTACTTTCGGCAGCTGAGCAGCTGAGCACCCCCCAGGCATCCCCCAACACCCCTCGGCCCACGCCAGGCCGTCTGTTCCCCGTGGTTCCCCCAGACCTGGCTCAGCCGGGACCGGGCTGTGGATCCGCCTCTGCTGAATAAACACCCGTGCGGGCCGCGCCTGCCCTCCCCGGGCGCGGGAGAATTTAAGGCAACACGTGCAGAGCCCGAGCGCCCGTTTGCCCAGCGCCGGAGACGACGCGTAGCGAACGGGAGCGTTTGTATTTGCAGATGTGATTAGTTAAGATGAGGTCACGACGGATTCGGACGGGCCCCGATCCAATGACTGGTGTCCTTACACGACAGAAATGTGGACACAGAGACGCAGGGAGATGGCCGTGTGACAACAGAGGCAGAGATTGGAGTGCTAGGTCTACGAGCCAAGGGACACCAAGGATTGCCGGCAGCCACCAGCAGGGCAAGGGAAGATCTTTCCCCGGAGCCTGGGGAGGCAGCCGGCCCAGCTGACACCTTGATCTTGGACGTCTGAGCGCCGGAACCGCGAGAGAATCAGTCTCTCTTGTTTTGAGCCACCAGTTTGTGGTGCGTGGTGATGGCAGCCCTGGCAGCTTCCTACAAGACTCGAATGAGGACCGATGTATCCTCGAGAAAAATTTAAACGTAGGACCAGAACGGGGCGGACGAGTAGGGTTTCTGCAGTGTCGTTTGAAACACTGAAAAAAAGTGAAACTAACCGACGTGTCCTCCAATAGGAGATAGGGCAAGGGAACTGCAGTCCGTGTGTGTTGTGAGATGCGGGGAGATCGTAGGTATGGCCGGGGAGAGGTGGCTGCAATGCAGTCATGCAGGGGGGTGACAAGGGAACTAACCTCGGTGTCCATCAGTTGGGGATCAGTGAAATAAACCGTGATCCGTCCCTGTTGTGGAATTGTGGAATGCAGGGACGTGCGCACGTCCCCACAGAGACAGTCAGCCGAGACCTAGGGGTGTGTGTGTGCGTGTGTGTGTGTGTGCATTTTGGGGGAACAGAACTAACCTAGGTGTCCATCAGTTGGGGAGCACTCAGATAAGCTTTGATCTGTGCTTATTGTGAAGAGATCCGTGTCTGCGGCTGATACGTCTTTATACAGGGGAAAAAAAATCAAGGTTGCCAAACAATTGCAGATGGTGCAAGCCTTTCCCTGGCAAAATAAAATGAAATGCCAAACTGAATTCTAGAGTCGGGTGGACACGTGTTCATGCGCAGATGCCCAGAAGACGTCTGGGAATTCACACACCGCACGGGGTGGCACCAGTGAGTGTCGGGATGTTGCTGTGGCTGAGGGTGTGGTCACATCACGAGAAAACGGAGGGACCCCTGGTCTCCGGGAGCTCAGCGGCCTTCGCCTCCTGTCCCCGGCTTGGGGAAACGGGAGGACAGCGGACTGGACGGGGTCCTCCCACTGGAATTGTCCTTAATCCAGACCTGGGCATTGCAGGAAACGTAATCTTCTCTCACCGCAAACTCCCTCCCGGGGCTGTTTTTCTAGGTCATTCTTTCCCGAGCTCTTGCCCCTGGACAGCACACGGAGAGGCTGTGTCCCGGGAGGCGACAAGAGAGCCAGAACGGCCGACAGGTCCTCGATTTCGGGCTCCATCTCGCACCTCTGGCAACTTCCTGCCTTAAACCTGTCCTGGGTTCTCTGGCCAGTGCCAGGTCCCTGTCCCGACCTGTGCTTCTCCCTGGGGTCAGGGAACTGTACCCTCACCCGGAGCGGGGTCTAGAGCCTCAGCAGCCTGCTTCGGAGGGGTCGAGGCCCTGAAAGGGGGTCTCTTCCAGCCCCCAAAATACACACTCCCTGCAGGAACAGAGGTGTTTGGTTTTCCCTCTGCTGGAGAGAACTTCACGACCCTAGAATAAAATTTCGAGTCTTACAGGCGGCTCACAGACCCTGCCTCACTTGGCCCCTCCCCTCCCCACCCTCCCCTCCACCCTCTGTCCCCCTCCTCACTCTGCTCCGGCCACACAGGCCTCCTCGCTGTGCCTCCAACATGCCAGGCATGGTCCGGCCCCAGGGCCTTTGCACGGGCTGTGCCTGCCACCTGGGACACCTTCCCTGCATGGCTCTCTCCCTCACTTCATTTTGGTCTCACCTCAAATGTCACTTCCCTGCTTGCTCTAACTCTCGGGGTGGAACACAGTGATCCTTGCACCCAGATAGCCCTAGGACACTTGCTAATTTAAAAAAAAAAAAAACAGAGTAAGGACAGAGTCCTGGCAGCTCCTCCATCTAGAACTTAAAACACGCTGTGTTTTTGCTGGACCTACTTTTATCATTACCTCCCAAGAGACCACAAAGCTGGTTTCCCCCCCGTTCATGGATGCAGTTGGTCAATCAGTCAGTCAACAAACATAGACAAGTGTGCCAAGCATTTCCCAAGGGCCGGGGACACAACGGCACATAAGACAAAGAGCCCAGCTTTCTATGCAAAGACAGATGCTAAACAAGGTGAATGCAGACAGCCTGTCCCGCTGCAGGTGGCAATTAGCAGAGGAAAATAAATCTAGGGAGGGGTGTCGGTGAGTCTCTAGGGACTTACAGTTGTGTAATTTACTCAGGAAGCGTGTAAGACTCACAGGATATGAGGAAAGAGGGCACAGCCAGGAGGCCATGGGGGCTCTGTGGTCTTAGAGATGAAAATGAACTTTTTCTTTTATTTTTTTAGAGACAGCGTCTCCCTCTGTCACCCAGGCTGGAGTGCAGTGGTGTCATCACAGCTCACTGCAGCCTCCAACTCCTGGGCTCGGGCGATCCTCCTGTCTCAGCCTCCCAAGTAGCTGGGACTACAGGCACACGCCACGCCTGGCTCATTTTCCGATTTTTGGTAGAGACAGGGTCTCGAACTCCTGACTCAAGCGATCCTCCTGCCTCAGCCTCCCAAAGTACTGGGATTACAGGTGCCCGGTTGAAATTTTTTGAATGAGTTATTTTTTTTTTTTTAAGTTTGAAAGAATTCTTTGAAAACTGGTTCCCATAGGACACAGATAAGGACAAAATCAGGAAGTTCTCAAGTAACTGAAGGTCGGGAATCGCTCAGTCATGGCTACCGAGTCGCGGCAGCAGAAGTACCGGCAGGAGACCTCAGTTCTGATGCGCTGTGTGACCTCCAGTGAGAAATGCACCCTCTCTGGACCTTGCCTGTCAGAGCCCAGGCACGAGAACCCTCCGGGGCGCCTGCAGAGCTCTGGCTCTATAATTACTCCCGGGCTGAAAGAACAGCTGATCCCCGTGCAGCCGGCGGGGGCCACGCGAGCTGTGACCTAGTTTCTCAACCCTCACCTCTCGCCGCGGCTTGGCCCGATCATCTTCTCTGCGGGGTGTTGAGAAGGGTTGCGGGGGAGGAAACTGCAGCTGGACTAAAGCCTCTAACGTCCCCCCTGAAAGCTTGGGAGGAAGGGCTGGTGGGCCCGTGGGTTCCGCCTATTGGACCCCATTCATCTACTGTGTGGTCCGAGGGAACTGCATCGGCCTCTCTGGTCTCTCTTCTCGGACACTCACTGCCCGGGAGGCTGGCGGGCACGCAGGAGGGTGGGCATGGGGGGAGGTCTTCAGGGGGCTCTAGCCCAGATGCCTGAGTACCCCCTCGATTCTGCCACTGTCGGGTGAGGAAGAGGCTGGGCGCCCTGAGCAGGCGGGTGACCCTCTCTGGGCCTGCAGCCTCAACCCAGAGCCCTGTCCTCACGTAAGGTGGGGCGAGGAGGCCGGGCCCCCGCTTTCTCATTAGGGTGGGGTGTCTGGATCCCAATCTCCCTTCTGCGATGGAGTTTTGAGGCATTCCGCCCATTTCTGGGTCACTTGTGCAAAAACCTGAAGGAGGTGAGCAAGTCGGCCCCCTGGGAGGGGACCGCGTGCGCAGGCCCCGGGGCAGGACCCTGCTGGACCGCGAGGGGCTGACTTTGATTCTCTGCATTTCTCTGCCCTTCCCTTCGCCTCAGCCTGGGAGAGGTGACACTGCAGGGCTGGCTCTCTCTGTCACCCCCCTCCCAGGGACCTGCCTGGGGCATCTCCTCCTGCGTCCCAGGACACAAATACCATCTGTTCACTGACGCCTCTTCCCGGTGCGTCTCAGCCACCACGTGTCCCCTGAGCGCCAGCCCTGGGGACCCAGCCGCATCCCTGACCTCTCCCGGGACAACCCACCGTGTCCCGGCCTCACCCCCGGAGGCCACAGGGGCGAATCCCCGCTCCACCCTTCCTCTTGTTCGGCCAGAATCCTCACTCACAGCCCGGCCAGTCTGTCACCTGGCGCCATCGGCTCGACCTCCAAACACATCCCGGGACCCACGCCCCAGCAGACAAGGGTCGCTTCTCCTACTTCTGGCCTCACGGTTCCCACCGCAGAATGGGACGGGGCTGGGGGGTTGTGTGAGGGCCCTGTAGGCCCCATGTCCTTGGGGGACAGAACCGCCCCCAAGCGAGAGCCCCTGCCCTGGCGGGTGTGGTGCAGGGCAGGCATCCCACGGGTGCGCCAGGAGGAAACAGAATGACTCAGCCTGTTATAGACAGGGAAACAGATGCCCAGAGAGGGCAAGCAATGTGCCCAGGGACACACAGTACTCAAGCAGCAGCTGCAGGGCTCATCCCCATGACCACACACTCCGTGCTCCTCCCACGGCTCTCCCAGGGCCGGAGGGCCCCTGTCCTCCATGGGACCCAGGCGCCTGTCCCATGGCAGCCTGGCAGAGCCGCGAGGCCCCCGAGAGCTGCCCTGGCTAAGTGAGGCTCCCTCCTCTCATGCCGCTGCGTGGCCTCACCACAAAAGCATCGGGGCCAGGGAGCCCGAGGGCAGCTCAGCAGATGTTCGGGTGACGCAGGTGAGGACCCGGGAGCCCCTGGGGTGGCTGCGTGGCCACTGCCACCAGAGCAAAGTCCTCACGGACATGGATTGAGCGTTTGCAGAATCCCAGGGCCTGCGCTAAGCATGTTACAGACCAGATCCCCCCGAACGCCTCAGACGCCCTGCGGGACAGGGCCCTCTACCACCTCCACTTTCCAGATGGGGAAACTGAGGCTCGGAGATAAATGAGAGACTTGCCCAAGCCACTACCCAATGTTTATCGAGCACTTCCTCTATGCCAGGTCCTGGGACTCGTTCATTCGTTTGTTCATTCCTCTCTCTTCCCTGAGCCGGGAACACAATAGGGAACAGAGATGTGCAGACAATCCCTGTTCTTACGGAGCTTATGCCGCGGCACAGTGACGCGCAATGAAACAAGCATATGGCGCATCGAAGCTGGGCACAGCAGTGGTGCCTGTCGTCCCAGCGACTCAGGAGGCTGAGGCAGGAGGATAGCTTGAGCCCAGCAGTTGGAGGCTGCAGTGAGCTGTGATGACGCCCCTGCACTCCAGCCTGGGCGACAGAGTGAGACCCTGTCTCTAAAAAAAAAAAAATGGAAAAAAAGCATATGGCATATCAGTTGCTAATAAATGCTAAGGCAGGAGGGGACAGCTGTGTCCCTGGGTGATGTCACCTCCTCAGCTCTGTGCCTCGCCATTCACAGGCGTGAAGCTGGAGCTGGGGCTGGTGGCTGAGGACAGTCCTGTCTCCCCCTCCAACCAAGGGGCGCACCCCACGAGAGCCAGACTGCCCATCTGTCCCCACGGGGCCCTACTCAGGCCCCGGCCTCGGGCAGCGTCCGCGGCTTGGCCGTGGGGCCGGGGGACGCGGTGTCGGCCCCTGTGGACAGACTCCGCCCGTTTCAAGGGCAGAGGCTCATTGCCATGCAAGGCGAGCCGCCGCATGGCCGCAGAGGCCTTTGGCAGGGGGGCTGGGCCGGGCGGCAGCCTTGGGGGTTTGGGGCAGGAGTGGGGGGCCTGGCCTGAGGAGGCGGGGACAGCCCGTGGGCAGACACCCCGATATCGGATCACACCCCAGGACTCGAGTTCACCTTCTAAACCGCAGCACGTCCAGGTCCTGGGCTGGCACTGCGGGCGCGGCAGGGGGGAGTCCACATAGACCGCGACACCCCCACCCACACTTGGCGTGTTTGCCCCAGTCCAAGTCTCCCATTCAATGCTTTGTATATGCACGGCTGTGCAACCATCACCGCGGATTCCAGAACATTCCATCATCCCCACAAGCAGCCCTGCCTGCATCAGCAGTCACTCCCCACCCCCTCCCCAGCCCCTCGCGACCACGAATCCAAGTCCCGTCTCTGTGGCTCTGCCTGTTCTGGACGTCTCATGTAAACGGAGTCTCACACTGTGTCCTTCTGTGTCTGGCGTCTCTCACTGAGTAGGGCGTTGAGGGGACAAACGGACAAGAATCACGGAAACAAATGAGGGAAGTGGTCGTCTGGGAAAGGGCTGAGGGGTCTGTCCCCGTCTGCTGCTTTGCTCCGGGGACCCAGACAGTGAGCAGGAACCCGCCAGGCGAGGCGCAGGGAACAGCGTTGCAGGTGGAGGGAATCGCCCGGGCAAGGGAGGCTGGGGGCCGGGTGTGTTTGAGTTTGGGGGGTGGGCGCTGGGGTTGGCAAGCGTAAAACCACACAGGGAACTGACTCCACAATGAGGTGTTTGGACTTGAATCTACGAGCACTGGGGAGCCGTGGAGGATGCTGAGAGAGAGCATGACATGACCTGAGTTGCAGTTCGAAGATGTGTCCAGCTCCATGTGGTGTGATCCCGGGTCACCCCACCTCACCTGAGCCCGGAAAGCCTTGTCTCCTGCCTAGACCTTGACCTTGACGCAGCAGGACTCTGGCATTCCCCTCTCCAAGCCCCTCCCTGCCACCACGCACAGCTGGGTGCGCCTGGGGCTCAGTGACACCCGGTGAACTCGGCACAGACTCAGAGGGGGCGGAATCGCAAACCTAGCGCCCGTCCCACTCCGGAGCCGGGACAAGGACTCACGGCTCTCCACCTGAGCCTGCCACTGACTGCCTTGGGCAGAGATATTTAACTCTCTGAGCCTCAGTTTCCACTTTTGCACAAGGGACTCGGGGGACGCCTAACCGCCTCCTGGGGCTGCCGTGAGGAGCAGGAGAGAAGTCAGCCGGGAAGGTGTTTCCCGAACTGGCACCTTCGGGACACGTCTCCGTTGGGTGCCGACTGGGGTCAGGCCCTGTCCTGCTCCTGGCCAAGTCTTCACCTCATTCTTTCACTCATTCATTCATTCAGCAAGTGTTCAATGGGCGCCGGCTCTGTGCCAGGCACTGTTCTTGTTCTTAAGGGAAATAGCCATGAACAAAACAGACAAAATCCTGGCCACTCTGTCTGTGGGGGTTTTGAACTATGGCCGCCCCACAGATGTCCCTGTCCTAATCCTGTGGACATGTCACCTCATGTGGCAAAAGGGACTCTGCAGATGGAATTAGGTTAAGGATGTTGAGGCGGGAGGTCACCCTGGGTGACCTGGGGGCCCAGTGTCAGCATAGGGTCCCCCCACGAGAGGGCAGGAGGGTCGGAGGCAGAGAGACTGGAAGACGCTGCGCTGCTGGCTCTGCAGGGGGAGGAAGAGCCCCGAGCCCAGGGACGCGGGCGGCCGCTAGACGCTGGGAAAGGCGGGAGACGGTTCTCCCCCAGAGCCCCCAGCAGGGACCAGCCCTGCCACGCCCTGATTTTAGTCCAGCGAGGCCCGTGTCAGATTTCTGACCCCAGCACTGTGAGATGACGAACGTGTGTGGTCCCAAGGTGGTGACCGTTACGGCAGCGAGAGAAAGCCCGTCCGAGGCCGTGAAGACCGAGGGGGCGCAGGTGTCCTGGAGGTGTGCACCTGCTTCCCGGGGCTCCGGAGGTGGGGGACACCGCGCTCCCCGCGGGGCCTGACACCTGCCTTCGCCCGCAGTGCAGGCACCTGTCTAGGGGATCCCCTGAAAATGGACCCTCACGGCGGGACCTGGGAAGTTGAGGCCCCTCTTTCCCACGCCCCGAGCTGTCCTTCGATATGATCCTGGACGAATTTGCCAGGAAACTCTTAGCCCAAGGGAGAGGCGGAGTGTGGCTGGGGGTCCTTCCCCTCGAACAGAGGCAGTTCCCTCCCTGCGCCCCTGGCCGAGCCCCGGCCCTTTCTGTCCACCCGCTGGATTCTGAGCAGAGCTTTCTCCCCTGCGCCGGCCCCCGCCAAGGTTACGCTGGACACATTCTCCCTCCGGCCACTCTCGGGGAAGGGGGTGCTGACTTGGTTCATCCTGGAGGCAGCAGCTGGACCTATGGGGGGCCAGGGAGACAGAAGCTTGGCAGCTGGCCCCTCTGTCCCCAGGCTCCCCACCACAATTGGGGTGACACACTGCAGGTCCCCCAGGACTGGTGCAATCTATGTCCTAGATCTGGGCCCTCCCGGGGCTTCATCCATGAAATTCATTAAGCCCTAATTAGCTTCCATCTGCTGTTCCTCCCTGTCAACCCCTTTGGGGGCTGGGGGCCTCTCAACCCACTTTTCTTGCCAGCCTGGGCATGGGGGCTACAGACCGCCCTCTGCAGGCAGGGCCTCCAGATCTGGAACCACTTTTGGAGCACCCACTGTGTACCCTGGCTGCTTCACCCGCTAGCTCAGCCCTGAGGGTGGGGATAATGAAGCTTATTCTGGAGAAAAGGATACTGAGGGTCAGAATGGGCCCCAGCTCACCTGTCATCGCTCAGCTGGAGAAAGTCAGCATTTGAACCTAGGTCAGATGCCAGCTCCTACTCGCAAAACCCCAGCTCCCTCCTGGAGGCTGGAGAGCACTCCTCCGAGGCCCAGGATTGACATGTGGTGGTGGGCGGCTCGCTGGGGCCCCCCTGGGACAAGTTTGCCAGGAGAGCTCTCTGAGAGGCTCACTACCTGGTGACTAGGTGGTGACTCAGGGGCGCCCGGGAATGACAGCACGGTGGGAAGAAACATCAAACTGCCGCTTCAGACCTGCTTTCTGTTCCCACTCAGCAAGGCACCTTCAGATCCCGGGCTTAGGCTGGGCGCGACAGCCATGGCCACCCCCATTGTGCAGACAGGAACACTGAGGCTGAGCGGGGCGAACCAGGGCTGGTGTCATAACCATTGTGATCCTATTGAGCACCTATTTTTGGGCAGCACCATGCCAGGGGCTCTATGGGCCCGTCTCATTTAACCTAATGTCAGGTAAATCCGAGAGAGGGGATGTCGTTTGCCCGAAGTCATGGCCCAGACTCGGGACAGACGATCCCCCGCTCCCTGAACCTCTGCCTTTCCTCCCTCCCACACCACCAAACCCTTCCTGTCCTGCATACCTCTCCCAGGAAGCACTCCCAGGTTGCTCCGGGCCTCACGGCTCTGCTGCTCCCAAAAAGTCCCCCCCAGCCGGCCCCAGATGAGTCCTCTGCCTGCCACTGTGCCACACCAGACGCCACCTCCCCACCCCTGCCAGAGCAAGAGGTTCCCAAGCATAGCTGTGTGCACATGGGCTCACCAGAGGCTGTTGGCTAGAAATGTGGGTTCTGGGGCCCACCCCCCTGAGAAGCTGTGACTCCTCAGAAATCGGGGGTTTGGGGGTACATCTGCAGCTTTAGTGCCCGAGGCACATGCTGAGAAACCCAGTTACAAGGTGGTCTCCAAAACGAGGACCCACATCTTTTCTCGTGCCCAGATGGAGGTACGAGGTGCTGCTCCCCCAACTTGTTGAATGGGGGTTAGGGGCCCCCACTGGCCAGGCCCCAGATGCTGGGGGAGACCCAGGCCCAGCCTCAGGGGATGGAGAGAAGCCCCTACTACCATCCTTAGCTTTGCCTGGACATGGCCCCACAGAGCAGGGGCTCAGCCCTGTGTCCCCAAATTCCTCCCAGCCAGACTGCGCTGTCTCCAGCTCCAGGGACCCCAAACATCCTATCTGCCTTCCTGCTCGGGTAGCCCCAGGCTGGACCAGTCCCGGTTGGGGAGACAGGAAGGTGGGGCGCTGTGTCTGGCCCCCATCTTCAGACTCAGCCAGTCCCCTCTCATCTTCCCTGGAGGGGGACGCATCCTCCCTGGCTTCCCCACTGTCCCCGGGAGATGCCCACCCGGTTCCCCGCTCCTTGGTGCCCCACGGGAGGGGCGGGGGGACCCCGGCGTGAGGAGCTGCCCCCCAAAGTTTCCAGGGGAAGCGTCGGGGCCCGAGCCAGGAGTGATGCGCCCGGGAGGGGCGCGCGGGGCGAGTCCCCCCGGCCGAGGATGGGGGCACCGATGGGGGCTGCGGGCTGCAGGGGCGCGGGGCGCAGGGAGCGGGGTCCCCGGCCTGCGGACGCGCCCTGCCCGGGCCCCGCGCGCGGCCACTCACCTGGGCGGCTCCGCCGCGGACACGGCGCGGGCTGCGGCGCGGGGGCCGCCCGGAGCCAATTCGAGCCGCCGCCACCGCCACCGCCACCGCCACCGCCGCCTGCCAGGCTCCGCCGTGCGCGTCCCCGCCGCGCGCGCCCGCCGCCGGCCTCCCCTGCACGCATGGCGGGGACGCGCGGGGGCTGCGCCGGGGCGCGCGCAGCTGCCGGGGCCGCAGGTGTGCGGGGACACGTGGGCGCAGGTGCCGGGGGTGCCTAGCCGGGCCGCAGCCGGGACGCGCGCCAGGGCAGCGCGCGGGGCTGCGGGCGGGACCAGCGCGTACGCCGCGCGCACTGTGTCGAGACCCTCTGTTCCCACGGCCTCGGCGGGCCTGCGCAGACTGCCCTGCAGGAGACGCAGGGGCTCCCCAAGTGCGCAGGTTGTCCCATCTGGAACCTTCTGGAACCTGCCACCTCCTCCTCCCTTGTCCTCAGTCCGGGCCTCCACCAGATATCTGCACCTGGACACTTGCCCCAGTCCAGCTGTCAGGTCCACTGTGCTCCGGAACCTCCTGTGGCTCCCCCTTGCCCTGGGCCCTGCCTAAACTGCACGTGAGCCTTTGGACCTGCCCGCCCGCCTCCTCCCACCCGCGGCCTCGATGTCCCTACCTGGCACACCACCCCTTGGTGCCAAGTTCCTGCGGTCCCAGGGCCTCTGCACTTGCTGTTCCCCAGCCTGGGATGCCTTTCTGTGGTCTGCGACCACTGTGTTAGTCTAGCGCGGCTCCTCCACCGCGGCACCCCCCGCCCTGCGCGC
Organism: Avahi laniger; assembly: GCA_963575035.1. Taxonomy (NCBI): domain Eukaryota; kingdom Metazoa; phylum Chordata; class Mammalia; order Primates; family Indriidae; genus Avahi; species Avahi laniger. The sequence continues at coordinate 30,670 of CAUYSK010115699.1, forward strand.
GGGGACACACAGGAAGTGCTCGTGAGTGTCTGCGGAAAGAATGAGTCTTTTACTTTCACATGTAGTGACCAGTTTGGGGAGCCGTGGGCGCCCCCGTCCTTGGGAACTTTAGCCTCAGTTGATGACGGCCTCCTGCCCGAGGACATGCCAAGAACTACTGAATGTGGGGGTGAAGGGTCCTACTCCCATCCCCCAAGCTGGGACACTGGGGGTCCCCAGGGTGCAGGAGTGGGACCAGGACTGGGACCAGGGGTGGGGCGTCCAGAGCCCCAGGACAGGGTCTGCCCAGCGCTGCCCCACGCAGGGGCTCACCCTGTGGAGTCCCGCGTGGGAGGTGGGACGTTCTGCAGCGTGGCGGGCGCGGGGTCACAGGGGAGAGGGTGGGGTCACCCCCGATCATACAACAATCACCAGCTGAGACCCGCGGAGCGCTTGTCCTGTGCTGGGCTCCGTTCCCAGAACCGGACTTTGATCCTTGCTGCACCTGAACTGTTGCAAGGTAAACACTTACTATTCCCGTTTCTCAGACGAGCAGATTGAGGCTCAGAGATGCCACCTGTCCCACTCGAGGGGCGGAGAAGCCAGGCTGCCTCCGGCGCCTGGGCGTGTAACCCTGCACTGTCCCTCCTGCAGTCCTCCCCACCCGCTGCATCCTCCCCGCGGCTTTCGTGGTGGCTTGGCATCCACTCAGCCACCTGTGACTCAAGCAGGCTCCGGTCCCAGACTGTCGCGTTGGCCAGAGGCCCAGAAACTGCATCCCGGGAGGCTGCAGGCCAGTGCCCCCATGGGATGCTGCAGGGAGAGCGGTTCCCTCCCTGGCTCTTGGAGAGGCCCAGAAGGACCACATGACCCCTCCCGTGGTCCCCTCCCCCACTGGGGAGCCCAGAGGAGGAGCGTGGAGGTGCCACTGCGCTGTGTGACCTCAGGGGAGTTGCTTCCCCTCTCTGATCTTCAGTTTCTCCCTCTGCAAAATAAGTTACCAATCTCTGCCTCTTGGGGCTCTTGGAGGAAGGCATTCATTGAGCACCTACTGTGTACCAGGCCAAGCTCTGGAGGAAGGAAGCTTTGAAGAACGAGGGGAGCAAGTGCATTGCCGGGGGGGGGGGTGGGAGAGACAGCAGAGACGCCCGGTGCCTGACCTAAGCTGGGTATAGGAGGCTCCCTAGGAGGGGACACACTGTGAGTCCTGGAGGGTGAGGGACGTTAGTCAACCGCCCGTGTTCTAGTCTAGGTCCTGCCACGCCCTGTGTGACCGTGGGGGACTCCCCTCCAGCCTCAGTTTCCCCATCTGTACGATGGGGACAGGAGCAGTTCTTGTCTTCCAGGGTCCCCTGTGACAGGGACACACGCCTGTGGCTGGAGGGCAGAGGTGAGACCGTGGGGTGGGGGCACCGGGCCAGGCCGTTCCCTCATCCTGGGGCGCCCTTCCCTCAGACGTCTGCCCTGCCGCCCTGCTTCCCCGCGCGCACACGCGTCCCCGTCTGCCCCTCCTTCCCAGCCCCCTGCACATTCCCTTACGATCCTCCGTGATTCAGTGATTTATCCCGCGGGTCTCTGCCCTCCCCTTCATCGCAGCGTCACACACAGCAGGCGTCCGACACACGCTGGTTGGATGCACGATCAGAGGCATTGAGGGGGGCAGAGTTTGCTCCCGGGACAGGGGTTTCCGGGGGTCCGAGCGGTTTCCCTGGAGGCACTTCCTGCTCCCAGAAACCATGGCCTCACATCCCCCTGTCTTTCCTCAGCAGGGCAGGGACGGCACCTGGGCCCAGCATGGGCCTGGTACACAGTAGGCGTCAGTGGATGACGAGAATGTGCAGGTTCTGCTGCCTCTAGCAGGACGAGGGAGGGGGGTCTGAAGTTCTATGGAGCATCCCAGGCCAGGCCGCCCCCAGACGCTGGGTGACCTTGGGGCATGCCTTGCTGTCTCCGGGCCCAGCATCCCGCGTGGGTATCCCTTGGTCCCTCCCTGAGACCTGCCCTGGGAGGGTGTTCGGGGCGTGGGAGGGGGACGCCCCGTGCGGGTTAGAGCCTCCCAGGCACTGGGGCGGGAGTACCTGGTTGCTAAGGTTACGACCACCTGTGATGGGGACGTTGCCATGGAGACAGGCCACCTGGGCGGCTCCAGATGAGAAGCCGTGGGAGGGGCTGGGGGCAGGGAGGCGACTGTCTGCACAGGGGTCTGCCCAAGGGGGCTTCTGAGCCCCTGCGTGCCCCTGTGGAGAGGGGCTCTGCCCACCCTGTTCCCCCCTGCTGGGCAAAGCCAGCAGGGGACCTTATGTGGCAGGAATTATTTCTAAAATTAAAAGCCCTCCCCCTCTCGCCCTCTCTCTCCAGCGCGATGCACAGGACCAGGTGTCCTGGTCACAGCCCAGTGATGGGAGGCTGGGGAGCAGGTGGCCTGGGAGCCTCGGGTGTGGCCCCAGACCATGGGGCTCCCCCTCCGTCAGTGGGGTATAGTCATCAGTGGAGAGGGGGCAAATGCTAGGAATCACTGAAGGCTTGTGCTTCAGTGGCCTGGGGAACAGCCCCGGCTTTGCTGTGTGACTTTAGCCTAGTGACCTAACCTCTCTGAGCTCTGACAGCCTCGTCTGTAATGTGAGAATAACAATAACTACTCCTTATCGCTTTGGGAGGATTAGATGGGCATATCGAGTTTACGAGACTGCCTGACCCACGCTCGGCAACCGTGAAAGATGAGCTGTTGTTATTTACTGAGTCGACATTTGCTCAGCGCTTGCATAGAGCAAGGAGCTGGGGACACTGGGCCCCCCCAAACTGTCCCTACTGTGACAGGTTGGGGACACAAAGAGGCACCAAATCGAGGCTGTGGGGTGAACTTCACAGCAGAGCTGGGCCCTGAAGGACGAGTTCTGTAGGCCAAAGAGGGTGACAGAGGGCAGCGGGCACTGTGTGTGTGGAGACTTGCAGAGTAGAGTAACAAGGAGAGAAAATGGGGAAGGGGTGCTCAGACATCATCTTAAGGGAAGGTGGGAGCCATAGAGGGTTCCAGGCAAGGAGGAGGATCAGGATTGGATGTGTGGCCATGTGGGAGGATTCTAGGCACAGAAGTCAGGAGCTGCTACAACTGTCCCCCCAATAAGTGACCCCAGAGCAAGAATGGAGTTCATTCATCCCCCATTAAAAAAAAAATCTCTGATACACATAGAAATTAATAGCCTCTGTCGGATTCTGAAAGAACCTCTTGTTTATATTAACTTTTTTTTCTTTTTTGAGATTATGTCTCTGTCATTCATGTTGGAGTGCCCTGGCGTGAGCCTAGCCCACAGCAACCTCAAACTCCTGGGCTCAAGCGATCCTCCTGCGTCAGCCTCCCGAGTAGCTGGGACCACAGGCATGCGGCACCAGGCCCAGCTAATATTTTGTGTTTTTTTGTAGAGATGGGGTCTTGCCATGTTGCCCAGGCTGGTCTCGAATTCCTGGCCTCAAGCAATCCTCCCACCTCGGCCTCCCAAAGTGTTAGGATTACAGGCGCGAGTCACTGCGCCGGGCCCCAAATTTTTAATCTGAATGGGGGTTGAATTTTTGTCTAAGTGGCTGTTGAATTTTCCCCTCTCCTGAAGTTTTCTTCCTTTATGCTGTGATTGTAGCTAATCGCATTGGATTTTGGGTATTAAACCAACCTTGCGTTCCTGGGATAAACCCCACCTGGTGGTCACGATGTATCCGGCTTTTTATAGACTGCTGCATTCAAGTCGTTACTATTTTATTAAGGATTTTTGCATCTGTATTCATGAGGGATGTTGGCCGGTGATTTTCTTTTTCTGTAATGTCTTTGTCAGCGTTTGGTTACGCAGGGCTCGTAACATGAGTTGGGAAATGTTTCCTCCTCCTCTGGTCTCTGAAAGGGTTTGGAGAGATCGGTTCGGGGTCATTCTGAAGGTGGAGTTTTCGGCATTTGCTGATGGAGGGGGTGTCGGGGCTGGTGAGGAGGGGTGTCCCAAGGTTTGGGGCCTGAATATAGAGCTGTTTTCTCTGATGCGGGAAGCTGGGAGGCACCCGGTGGATGGGGGAGCAGTGGCTTGGGGCATGTCAGTTTTGGGGTTTCTCTCTGGTGCTGGGGCGGAGCCAGGGGCAGGGAGAGGCAGGAAACTCAGACTCGTTTTCCAGCAACAAGATTGGGACCCCAGGCCACCTGTGTCTCAGGCTCTGCTTCCTGGCCCTCTGCCTGCCGCCCGCCTGTCCCATCCCCAGACCTGCTCCTGCGCATTTTGCTGGCTGAGCTTCTGGGAAGCCTGGTGGCCGCGGGGTCCTCATTCCTGGGTGAATCCTGACACCTGCTGGCTCTGCGAGCCCGGCCAGCCGCGGACAGAGCGGGCAGCTGGTGGGTAGAGGATGGCTGGCCCCGGTCCTGAAGGGAGGCAGGAAGAGCAGAAGGGCCCCAGTTCACCCATTCAAGGCCAGCGCTTCCCCCAGGACGCTCCTGGTCTAACAGGCAGGTGGCGCAGGGGGATCCCCAGAGGCGGAGGGGGCTCTGGGCGGTGTGGAGCTGGGAGGGACGTGGCTGGATCCCAGGGGTGTCCCAGGTCTGTCACCCTGGGCAGTCCCTCAAGTCTTAGGACTCCTCCCCACTCGCAGACCCCCGTTTACAAACCTTCCTTGCACACCCACATGCTTGTCTGAGTCCAGGCAGGAAACCGAGCCCTGAAACTCATTCCCCAGTGGCTGAGGGGCAGGGTCCTCCACGGCAGGAGGTCACTCGCTATACAGCGTCGTCTGGGTCCCCAGGTGGGCGCTCTGGGGCTGCAGGGAGGCCTCCCCTTGGCAGCTGGAGGGAGGAGGGGACCGAGGGTGAAGTCGGGGTGGCCACTGTCGCTCAGCTCCAGAGGCCAGGGTGGGTTCATTCCCTCCTCTCTTTGTCCCTGTCGTACACTTGGGGGCTGGGTTTCAGCATCCATGAGGTTAGGAGCCTGGGGCCGAGGGCAGAGGAAGGGTGTGCGGGTGGGGGAAGATGGTGCCGCAGGCAGCCCCCTCGCCTGGTTAGAATCCTGGCTGTGTGACCCTCTGCTAGCTGCTTAACCTCTCTGGGGCTCAGATAATACAGTACCTACCGGAGGGGCTCAGGGAGACTCCCGTGCACCTTGGGGAGGCGTGGGGCTGACCGTGAGCAAGGTCAAGATCTTGTCCACCTTCGGAAGCCTCCGGAACCTGCTGTGAGGTGGTGTCCTGGGGGTCCCCAGCGGGTCTGGGGTCGAGCTGGGGCCTGCCCTGTCTGGCGGGGCTCCTGGCGATGCCTCCCAGAGCGGGGCCTCTGAGGACAAGACCCGAGGCCTCTCTGCCAGCACCCGGAAGCCGAGGGCCGTGGTGAGCAGGGGCACGTGCAGCAGGGTAGGCGCCTGGTCCGAGGGCTGCAGCCCCCGCGGCGTGACCCGGGACCTGCGCTGGCCGTGGGCAGGGAGTTCAAACTGCGGGATCCCAGCTGGGGTCAGCGGGCCGCGTGCGGATGGCATGGCGGGCGGCGGCGGGACCGCTGGGGCCGGGGATTTATACCGGGGTGAGGGTGGGGGCCTGGGGATCCAGTGTCCGGGTGTCCTCATTTCTCTCCCGCTACCTTCTCTATGTCGCCGCCTCTGTTTCTGCCTCTCCTTGTCTCCAAATCTTTCTGCGTCTCCGTTTCTGGCCTTGTTTTCTCTGACTCTTTGTAAAATATTCAATTTTCAAAGTGGTACTAAATGTAAGACATTAAATATTAAATTTCTCCCTTTAAAATATTCAAACCTTGTGAGCAGGCTGGGATCCCCTTTGACCACCATCTATATCCCAGGTTAGCACGGATCCTTCTGGATTTTTTTCTCTTTTTTAGAGACAGGGTCTTGCTCTGTTGCCCAGGCTGGCGTGCAGTGGTGTCATCATAGCTCACTGCAGCTTCCAACTACTGGGCTCAAGTGATCCTCCTGCCTCAGCCCCCTGAGTAGCTGGGACTACAGGCGCTACCATGACCAGCTAATTTTTCTATTTTTAGTAGAGACAGGGTCTTGCTATGTTGCCCAGGCTGGTCTCAAACTCTTGGACTCAAGCCATCCTCCTGCCTCGGCCTCCCAAAGTGCTAGGATTACAGGTGTGAGTCACTGCACTCGGCATTTAAATGTACAGAGATATAAGAACTTTTTAGAAAGGGTTACTGTAACTAAGTGGTGGCATCCTGTCTATATTATTGTGCTAAACTTGCATTTTCATGCTGCAATTTGCAACAGCAGGTTTCTGTTTCTGTGGCTGTGTAACAAACACCCCCAAAGCCTAGACACAGAGGCACAAAACAGCAGCTTGTTACTTCTCATGGTGCTGTGGGTCAGCTGCAGTTCCCAAGTTGGTCACGCCTGGGCTAGCCCATGAGGCCTCAGACACCTGCAGGTCACCTGGGCAACGAAGTCTGCGGCCCCCGGGACAGCTGGTCTCCACGGCAGCATCTCTGCTGAGCAGGCCGCTCTGGCTTCCTGAATCACGGCTGCCTCAGGGCAGCGTTCCAAGAGAGCACACGTAGAAGCCACAAGGCCCCTCCCTTTGTCAACTGGGCTCTAAATTCCCACAATGTCGCTTCTGTCATATTCTCGTGGTCAGATCAAGTCCCTCTCCTCGGCCCCCACGGCACTCTGTCTTTGGGCCTGAACACAAAACTTAGCACTGGCCACAGAGCGGATACTCAATGCCTTATCTAAACCTAAGAGAGACGGAGTTGGCTTTCAGAGAGGCTGGGACACTTACCCTAAGTCACACAGCAAGAGGTGGGAAGAGATTTGAGCCCGAGACTCTGTGGCTTTTGCCTTCACCCGCTCACTGGGAGGCGACAGAGTGGGCAGAGCGCAGTCTGGGGAGGGGGGCTGCTTTGAGGGGTGCAATGGTGGGGCACGGGTGCCAGGATGAGCCTTGCTTCCTTGTCCTCAAGACTGGAGGGGCCAGACTTCCTCATCCTTCGCCCCTGCTTGTCCTGAGGGCTCTAACAAGGCCTCATTAGCCTCTAAGTCCTTGGGGCTTCCTCCCAGCCGGGGTCAGGCCTCGGGGCGTCTGGGACCCCCAGTTTCTGCCTTTGCCCCGCCCCCACCTGGGATCCAGGCTCAGGCTGGGGCTTGCGGAGGCCTCTGGCAGGCAGCAGTGGGTGGGGCAGGGCCGGGCTTGGCTGCAGAGCTGACAACTAATTCCCCAGCTTCGGGGGCTAACGCCGCCCGGGCCACGGCAAAGCCGCGCCGCATTCCCGCCGTAAGCCCGGAAGCCGGCTGGTTCTGGTTTCTTTGCAGGGAACAAGGGACAGGGGTGGGCGGGGGGAGCCCTTCCAGCCCCAGGCTGAGCATCCCTGTCCTGAGGCAGCTCCCGCACCTGCGGCTGGGAGCGAGGGGTCAGTGCTCCTGCCGGGAGGACCCTCTTGAACTCACTCCTGGCCCCTGCTTGGGTGACCAGGGACGCCCTGGTCTTGTCACTCTCAGCCTCCTGAGCGAGGACCAGGCAGACACACCCTGCCCTCAGTGTGGGGACAGAGACAGGACAAGGACGGAGGGAACGACCCGCCCATCAGGAAAGGCATTTAGAGGTGGTCGGTCACCTGGAGAGCGTGTGGGGTCCTGGTGCAGGGCGGGAGGCCGTCGGGTGGGTGGCGAGGCTGAGGGCGAGAGGTTGTGTGACTTGGGGAGGTGGCTGAGCCCGGCAGGACCACGGGAGCCGGGCCGAGAAGCCAGTGCCAGGGCTGGTCTGTCTGCCCAGCCAGGACACGCTTTACGGGGCAGGGACCTGGGCTTCAGGTGACAGGTGTGGGTCGTAGGTGGCGGAGGCGCTGAGGAGACAGGCCGTGGCAGGTTCAGGCTGCTGGGGTCTGGGCTGGGGGCTCCGTGAAGCCCCTCAGAGGAGTGAGGCTCCCGACTCGCCTGTCCCCATCCCCCAGCCCGGGGCCACTTTGCTCACCTTGGAACCGCTGTCTGCGCCCCGCTGGGACCACGGCCAGCGTTCAACAAACTCCGGGGGCCGAAAGCGGATCTTGGGGCCCCAAGTTTCCCTGGAAGGTCAAGGCTGAAGCAGCAAGACCCCAGGGCTTGGCACTTGAGGTTTGCGATTTTATTAAGAAAACAAAAGTTCGAGCTATACAAAAAGGAAAGCCCTTCCGTTCCAGCGGTGGTGGGTGCTGTGGGGTGGCAGCTGGGTGGCCGCCGCCCGCTAGGCGTCCTGCTGCTGGATGAAGGGGTTGGGGATGGCCTCCATGCCGTCCTGCGGGCAGATGAGCACCACGGACGTGCCCCTGCACACCACCAGGCCCAGCTGCCGCGTGTCCTCCGTCAGCTTGTACTGGTCGTCGGGGTCTGGAGGGGCAGGCAGAGACGGAAGGGCTTTGAGAAAATGTCCCCACCTGCATCCCGCAGGTGCTGGCCGAGACCCAGGACTTCAGCAGGGACAAGCTCTGCCCGACAGGCCCCCGCCTCCCCTACTCCCTGAGCCCAACACACGGCCTTTCTCTCAGGTCCTGTCGGGCCCAGCGGGGATCCAGAAACAGCGGCCACAGCTGTCCTGCTCCACAAACTCCGGACCAGGCAGCCCGGAGGACAGCGGTTACCCTGCTCTCGGTGCTAACGGCCTGGGACCAGCCATCGGCCGGGCAGCTGGGACAGAGCAACCTGGGCCCCTGGTTCCTGGGTGCAGCGAGAGGACACCCAGGGAAGTGACCAGGTGCTCCAAGTCTCAGGAAATCAAAACTCTTCATTCCCGCCGTCCCGTGGTGTTGGGAGAGGGGAGAACCCGGGGCCCAGCTTTGGAAATCAGAGACCCAGCGTGAGATCCGGCTCTGCCACTATGGGGTCTCTCAGGGCCAACAACTGATCTGGACCCACCCTCCCCCCACCTGCCCACGAGGACGGTTTTAGCGCCTGTGTGACCGGGTTGTTCTGGGGACAGAACCACTGATCAAACAGGCTCCACAGCAAAGGGCAGACGCGCAGCCCTCACTCCCGAGGCACCTGGTGGGGGGTTGGGCTGTTTACCTTTGCACGAGAAGGGATCTTGTCTGGCCTTGCAATTGGGCCCGAGGGGAAAGACCCCCCCATGCCTCAGGTGGGCTGAGCCAGGGGCTTGCTGGCTCCTGGGGACTGCCTGGCCAGCAGGGACTTGGGGGCCTCACGGGAGGAGAGAGCAGGGGACATTGGGAGGGCTCCTCGGGGAGGGGGGACGGGACCCTGCGTGAACACAGAGGAGCCCAAAGCACATTCGCGTCTCATGGCCGACGTGTGCTCTCTGGAACCAGGGAGTGACCGGCCAAATACTCCCACGTCTCTCAGGTCCCTAAGGCGACGATGGTCTTTCCAGCTGTCGACCGGCGGAGACCAGACTCGCCTGTCGGCTGTCTAATCCGCAAGGCTTCGTGCCCTCAACTCAGGGGGATGCTGTGGGTTTGAGAAAGATGAAGAAAAAGGCCCAGCTCACCTCGCATGTACTCGATGGTCCCGTCAAGCACGAGGTTGAGGAGTGGGTCGAAGCCTTTCAGGATTCCACTGGCTTGGAGAAACCACGGGGGAGAGAGAAACAGGAAGGCATGAGATTTGCCAGGCACGTCCCAGCATTGCCCGGCATGACGCAGGGGCCGCGACCTCTCCAGGGAAGGGAGAGAGGGCCCTGATGATGACAGCTGCCTCCAGGCCGTCCCTGCCACAGCACGTCCGCAAACACTTTCTGCTCAGCACCGGTGGCGGATGTGTTAAGACTGTGCGGGCCGCAGGGGGCTGGTCACAGTCGATCGGCTCTGCCTGGCGTGGAAGCAGCTGCAGACAACACGCAAACACACAGGCCTGGTGGCTGCCGGAAACTTTCTTTGTGGGTGCTGAAATGTGAATTTCACGTCATTTTCACATCATGAGCTAGGCTTCTTTTGATTCTTTCTCAACTGTTTAAAAACCGTAAAAACCGTTCTCAGCTCACGAGCAGCATCGCGGTAGGCAGGGGTCCAGCCACACACTGGAGTATCACTCAGCCATGAAAAGGGACGAGGCTCTGACACAGGCCACAGTGTGGAGGGACCTCGAGGACATCGTGCTCAGTGAGAGACGCCAGACACAGAAGGACACACGGTGTGAGATTCCATTTATATGAAATGTCCAGAACAGGCAGATCCAGAGATGGGACGTGACCTCGTGGTCGCCAGGGGCTGGGGATGGAAGAGGAGTGACTGCTGATGGGACAGGGTTTCTTTTTGGGCTGATGGAATGTTCTGGAATTAGATAGAGGGGCTGGCTGCACAACATGGTGCCTGATCTCTGTCATCTTGCTCTACGGTGTCTGGTGACCGCCCCTGGGAAAGGGTGAGCCAGGTGGCCCAGCAGGACTGCACACGTCTCTGCCTGGAACCCCTCCGCCTCCTCTGCAGGCTCATCTCAGCCACAGCTCCCCGAGGGGGCGGTTCCCGCCTCTGTGCTCACTGACGCCTCTTCCTGCCACCATCTGCCCCCAGCCATCCCAACTCCTCTCCGCTTTCAGGCCCCCTTCCTGGCTCACCCCATGGAAGTGGTACCCTGGGTCATTACTCCATCTGCCGGTCTCCCAAAAAGGCAGCGAGCAGGCGCCCATCTGTGGCTGTACCGCCCACACCGAGGGCAGCCCCGTGCTGTGGTGTGTGGTGGGGTCTGTAAACGATGTCCCTCAGGCCAAATCTGCTCCACTGTCAGATTTTGTAAATAAAGTTTTATTGGCACACGGCCACACTCACGCGGTTAGGTATTGTTTGTGGCCGCTTTCCCGCTGCCACGGCACAGCTGAGCAGTTGTCAAAGAGACCATCTGGGCTGCAAAGCTGAAAATGTTCACCGTCTGGCCCTTTCCAGAGAAAGCCTGCCTGGCCCTGCAGATTTCCACCCGGCTGCCTGTGTTTGAGCCCCTGGCCCTGTGGCTTCTCCTCTCTGTGCTCGGGTCCCTCCCCTGCAAAACGAAGGTCATGGTCTCATGGGATGGTGGGGAGAGCCAGGCACAACATGCACGCAGGCACTGGACACTGGCCAGGTGTGCAGTGACGTGAGTCTGCCCTCCTCGAGGGGATGTGAGCCCCAGGCAGGCAGGCAACATTCCTCCATCCCGGTGAGCTGGGCATACACTCCTCTTCCCTGAGTGTGGGAAGAGACCTGTGACTTGAATGAGATGTCACCCCCATGCTTAGGTTACGTGACCAAGATGAAGGAACTTTGTACCTGGAGTTAAGGTGCCCGTATCAGCTTGGCTTTGAGCTAATCTAAAGGGAGGGGCAATCCTGGGTGAGCCTGACCTAACCAGGTGGGCCCTTCAAGGACAGAACACTTTCTGAGAGAAAAGATTCTTCCTCTGGCCTGAATAATTTGAATCTGACACATGCTTGCTCAACCTACACCACCGCAGGAGCAAACTGCCCTGCTATGGAGAGTCTGGAGGCAGGCAGCCCTCAGGAGCTGCGAGTGTCCCAGCCAACACCAGCCAGAAAATGGGGACCCCAGTCCTACACCCGCAAGGAACTGAGTTCTGCCAACAGCCAGGGGGTGTGGAGGATGCTGAGCCTGACATGATGGGCCCCAGAGACACCCCTCTATTACGACGTTATGAGAGACCTCGAGTTTGAGGTACCCGGGCTCCTGACCCACACGTCTGCAAGATCCGTGTTGTCTGAGCAGCTAAACTGGAGGTAATTTGCTACACAGGGTAGAAAAGAAACGAAGGCACCTTGAAAGGCAAGGGTGGCATCTCATTCATCTGTCCTGGAGCCGGCATGGCATAGATTGAACATTTGTTCAGATTCAAATCCTCATGCCAGGTACCTGGACTTTTGGGCACCATCAACGACTCTGATGCCACCCAACTGTCTGCATCTCAGGGAGGAAGGGCTTTGGATCCCCATCTTATGGGCAAAAGAAATCGAAGATCAAAGAGGCCGCTGAGTAAGTGCGATGTCGATCAAGGGCTCCTATGTGCTAGGAGCTGCCTCAGTTACGTTACTTGCCTTTAACCCTTTAACTCTCCCCACCACCTGGTGAAGCAGGTGGAGTGACCGGCCTCATTTGACAAATGAGGACACAGAAGCTCAGAGGCAGGAGCTACTTGCCCAAAGAGCGGAAAAGCTGGGGTTCTAACCGGAGCTGTCCAGAGCTAGAACCCCGGGGTCAGGCTGTCCAGCTACTGTTTGCACCCCCAGACCGCACTACCCACGTGAACAAGCAGCACCAATCTGGTCCCTGCCCTCTGAACGCTCACACTCTCCTCGCTAGAGTCTACGGAAGAGTCAGATGCAGAGCTAGGCATCGTGTTAATGAAATTGCAAACTGTGACAAGTGCTACCAGGAGGGTAAGACAAAAAAGGGATGGAGGAGTGAGGAAGGCTTCCCAGAGCAAGTACCTGGAGCAGAACAGAAAAGTGACTCTGGGAGTTCACCTGGCAAGAGCATGGCAGACAAAGGCAAGTATGTGCCTTTGTAGCCTGTAGCAGTCAGGAACTCGATGCCTTACTCGGAAGTTCAGGAGGTTTGGACTTTACCCTGGAAAAATGGGGAGCCCTGGAAGGTTTCAGCAGGGAGCAAGGAAATTCCACTTGTTTTTAACAGGTTCATACTGCTCTGGTTCCCAACAGGTGTACTTCTGCCCCCAGCGACAGTTTTGGTTGTCACAACTTGGAGGCACTCCTGGCATGGGGTAGGTGGTAGCCAGGGATGCTGCTCAGCACCTTGCAGTGCGCAGGACGGCCCCACCCCAGAGAATGATCCAGCCCCAAATATCCACAACGCAGAGGGGGAGAGACCTTGGCTTACGGGGAGAAGGAACATAAGCCTGGTGATCATTAAGGTGCTCGGGCTGCTCCTGGGCAGAAAAGCTGGAGAGTCAGGACCTCACTGGACGCAAAGCCGTGAATCCCAACCCCAGCTGTCCCACTGTGACTGTGGGTTATGTCTGTTCCCCGCTCTGTGCCTCAGTTTCCCCACCTGCAAAATGGGCTACCAGTTCCCATCTCCGGCGTTATTAGGGAGACTGCGCGAGGTAGCCCGACTTAAAGCAGCGCCTCGGCATCCGTGCCCGTCGTCGCTGCTGCCGCAGTTATTTATTCCAAGTTGTTAAGAGAAAGCGCCGGCGGCAGGGAGCTCACCTTCGCGACCTCCCTGGAACTTCACGCGGATCGTCTTGTCGATGTATTTGGACAGGTCCAAGATGCTCTCCTTCTTCTTCTTTTCTTTGTCCTGCGGGGAAAGCAGAGCGCATGAGGCGGGGAGCGGCGGCCCGGCCTCACGCCGCCCGGCTCCCAGCCCCGCCACAGCGCCCTCACCGCCATCTTGCCGCGCCGCGCCACTCTGCGCAGGCGCTGCCCCGCGTCCTTTGACCCTTGCCCCCCGCGCATGCGCCGCGCACGCGCAGGGCAGTGCCCCGGGGCGTTGCTGGGAAACATCTGCCGACGGCTGCGGCGGGGACCAGCGGACATGGCGGTGGTGGCGGCGGCGGCGCTGGCGCGGCTCGCGGCGGCCTTTCTGCTTCTCGCGGCCCAGGTGAGCGCTGTACCGGCCGCGCCGGGCCCGCAGCCTGAGTCTCCCCGGGTCCTCGGCCCCCTGGCTCCGCTCAGGACCTCGCCCGGCCCGGCTTGGAGGGGCCAGCCTCGGGGATCCGCGGTCCGCGCGCAACCGAGGCCGGGCAGTGACCTTGCGGGCGCGTCCCGGGCTCCTGTCCCTTCCTCGTCTCGGAAACCCTACCCCGCTGCAGCGCCACTCCCCCCGGACCAAGTCTGAAGTTTGTGGCCCCCTCCCTTCCCGGGTTCTGTTTGTCTGTTTCGGGGTCTTCGGCCGCCGCCGGGGACGTCCCTCGGGCTCTGCGGTCTTGGGTAGGTGGCTGCCCACTTCCCTCCGAGCCTCCCTCTCCCCTCAGAGGGAATAGCACGGAGCTAACTGGCGAGCTCCCACCCCGGGGGTTGCGGTAAGGGCCCCGGAGTCATCTGGCGCGTCCCCCGCTGCGAACAGTCGAGAGCCCAACCTGGGAGCAGGGTCGGATCCCCGCTCCGTCTTTTACTCCGTGACCTTGGGCGAGGGAGCTCCTTGCTTTGAGCGTCAGTTGTCCATCTGCAGAAGAATGTGGAGTGGATTCAGGAGGTGATGCGCAGGGTGTCGAGGTCGAGGACCAGCAGGCGCTGTGTCAATTGTGTGTCCTTTAACATCAAGGGTGTCGGGTTCCAGTGTGGGACAGTCCATGAGATAGCCATGAGATATATAGGTATAAGTGCATCTTTTACTTCCAAGTTCTCCCTCTTACCTGGGTTCCTCTGCTCAGGGAATGGTGCCCCTAGCAGCCCTACAAATGTGGCCCTTGACTCCTCCCTGGAGTTCCGACTCTGGTCTCTCCAGCCCCTCTGTCTGTGGCTGCTTTTGTCCCTGACATCCCTAGTCCATTCTCAACACAGCAGGGCTGACCCTTTTCAAAGCGTGTCAGAACTTGTCGAATCCAAGTGAGAGCCATCTTATTGTTACCTGGCTGCTTGGGAAGCCGCCCTCCCTTTCTGGCTGCCTAGGACATACAGTTCATTGCAGGCACTTCGCTCTATGTCTTTTCTGTTACCCTGGAATGCCCCGTGCTGGGCTGTCCCTCTCCCTCCCCAGGCCCTTTGCTAGCCCCCTGTACTGCCCTCATTGGTGCCTGAGCCTCCTTGTTGACTCACCATCTGTGAGCAGTCTGAGGACAGGGACTTTGAGCTCTCTAGACATTTTGAAGGAGAGGAAACCAAGAGATGGAAGAAGAACTATGAGAACACTCTGGAGGGGGCTCAGTTTGCCTGGAAATGATGTTCAGAAGCAATGGGACTGAGGGATTTTCTGAAGGGTGGGAAGGAGTTTGCCACGGCAGGCGGGAGAGGAGGGTGTTGGAGACAAAGGGAGCAACCGGAGCCGGGGCTGAGAGGTGTGAGAGCTGGTCATCTGTGTGGGGTGGCTGTGGCTGGCATGTAGGGTGGAACAATGCTTGAAGGGGGAGTTTACCCCCGAGAAAGCTGTCACCACAAAGGAGGCCCATCAGATGGTCTTGGAGGGAGGCTGGATTTCCCCCTCAGAGCTGGAGGGCAGGGGCAGGGGCCCCAGCCGGTGGCAGCGGGAGTGACTCCAGGCAGAGGATAAAGGAGGTGACAGAGCCTACGGCCTCTGGGGCTGGAGGCTGGGCTGGGCTGGGCAGGTCTGAGCAGGTGGTGGATGGCTCCTGGTGCTGGGATGCTTGGACTTTATCCTGGGTGAGCGGAGCCCAGGACGTGTCTCAGGGATTGCGGAGAGCGGGTGCGCCTGCCCTTTCCAGAATGTCAGTGGTAAACACACTCTTTGAGATGCCATGTCCCCTGGGAGTGTGGTTCATGGAGGTGGAAATTTGAGTCTGCGCCCCCAGGGGTGGGACTGGCTCTTCTGCGGGCAGGAGCCTGCTTAGTAACAATCCTAAACTCACTTGCTACTCTTTTGTGACCACTGGCAAGGGGTCTGACCTCCCTAGGGACACCCCCCCCCTCCAGTTACTACCCCAGAGACGTCCAGCACTGTTTGTGGTAGTTCTGAAGCGTGGTCTCCCTGGACGTTTCCAAATGTGCTTTGTAACTGAGAAGCGTCCGGTCTGTAACTGGACGGTTCTGAGGTGGCTGTCTACACTCTGGCCTGTCCTCGATGCTCCTCCAGGTGCCAGCAGGCCCTACTAGAACTCAGAGCCCTCTTAGCACTGTGTCGTTTGGAAGACCCTCTCCCAGTTTCTTTGACTCAGCAGGTGAGGAAACCATTTGCAGAGTGAGAGTAAAGACACCGATGGGCGTATTTTTGAGGGAAAACCAGTTTTGCAAATTGTGGGAAGAAGATCTGTGAATGTGCTTTTGTGCTTTCAAAGGCCCTTTTTACAGAGAAGCAGTTGTGTCAATACCCACTTTATACAAAAGACACTTTTCACCAAAAACCCTGATCCCGTGGAACAGGGCTTGGCAAGTGTTTTCTGGAAAGGGCCAGGCAGTAAATGTCTTGGGCTTTGCCGGCCACGTGGTCTCTGTCGCAGTTACTCAACTCTTCTGTGGTGGCTCCAGGGCCGGAGACCCTCCACCCAGGAATGTACTAATAAAACTTTATTTACAAACGGAGAAGGTGGGCCGGGTTCGGTCTCTGGACTGTAGATTCCCGGCCCTTGCCGTGGCCCATAAACTCCCTCCTGGAGCAGGCGCCAGGGGGCTCTGAACACTGGGCGGCCGTGTTGGAAGGAGCATGCTCTGGGCCTGGCACCAGGGCCAGACTGAGGGGTGCCCTCAGGGGCGGGCCATCTGGTAGGGAGAGGCTTGAAGAAGAAGGGGCTCCGAGCTCTGCCTCCGACTGGGAGGTGGGCCGGGTTAGGGGCAGCTGGGGGAAAGGAAACCGCTTCAGCCACGTGCTCTAAGACTCTGGTCCGCCTGAGGCCACCCTCCTGCCCTTGCCTCCCGAGAGCTCTGGTGACTTGGGCTCTGTTCACTGGCTCCTGCTCGGAGCCCCATGAACCTGCTTCCCTCAGCTCCCGAGCAGGAGGGCACGGTTGTGGTCTTATTAGATGGTGGGTCCTGGGGCCCGGCCCTCACTCAAGATGACGCAGCCAGCAGAGCCACAGAGCTGGTGCTGGGTGACAGGAGCATGGGGCTGGGGACCCACAGGCCTTGGCTGCTGGTGGGGGGGACTGGTGCCTGGGCTTGTGGTGCCAGGCAGTGGGTGTGGGGTCTTAGCGCCACACTGTGGGGACTGGGTGCTGTGGGCTCTCACCAGGCCCTGGGCCACGTCAGAGCTCCCCTTCCCAAACCTCTGACTTGGCAAAGCCACAGTTGTGGTGGGGGCCAGGCTGTCGCGGTGTGAACCCCGCTACGCTGGGCTCGCCACTAGGCGCAGGTCAGTGTCCGTCTGTACGGTGCTCGTTGTCAGGGCGGTAGCTGGTTTGTTTCCTTGACTGCTTCTGTGGCAGGTCCCCAGGGATGCCAGGGGGTGTGGTTCTCTCTGTGCCCCAGGAAGTTTACACGATAGGGGAGGAGCAGGGAGTCTCGAGGGGGCCACAGGAGCCTGGAGTGTGCAGATGGGTGCCGGGGGCTGGGCTGTGCTCTCCTGAAAGGCCGATAGGCCCAGGGTACGTGGGCAGGTGGCGGCTGGGCTGCGTGGGCCTCCTCTGTCCCCAGCACAAGGCTTCTCTCCTGGGACCCCTCCTCCCTCTGCCGTCCTGGGGTGTTCAGTGTGGCAGAGCCACCAAGACCTGGGCCCCCACCCTGTGAGTCCCTCTGGTGACAGGCATCCCTGAGATGGCACCTTCTTCCCACTCCTTCAGAATGTGAGCCAAGAGGCAGGGCCGTGTGGTGGGTGAGCCAGCTCTGCCTGCCCTGTCCCACCTGGGAGCTGGACTCTGCCTGCTGGGGTCTTGCGGGGAGCAGGAGTGGGGACAGCTGTCTGTCCTGCTGGTATCAGCAAGACCTCAGCCTACGGGGAGGAGGCGCAGCTCCCACCCAGCCACTTAGGACCTGGGTGCCCTGTGGCCCCTTTGGCCATCTGCTAACTGCTATGCTTTCGGGGGAAGCTGAGGGGTGCTGACCTGGGGATCCCCCTGGCCGGTGCCCTGGCGGACTGGTCGTGTGACTAGGGCCCCAGTGGCCCCTGGGACATCAACAGATGGTTTTCACATAGGCCTGTAGGTCAAAGGCCATCTCCAAACCTGCCTGCTGGAAGCTTGTCCAGGCCTCTGGCCTTGCCCTGTGGTCCAGGCCATTGTCCCCCGGCTGCAGGTGACTGCCCAGGGCCTGGGGACGGATCTGCTGGCTCGCTCTGTCCTTCCCTCTGAGGGTTCTTCCTGGGCTGCGGTGGTGCAATCCTCGTTTATTGATGTGGAAACTCAGGAGCCACAAAGAGGTGACCTGATACCCCTGTGGTCACGAGCCCGGGTCTCCCCGGGGAAGGCACGCTCCTCCGTGTTCTTGCCACATGACCGTGTGCGGTCATACCCTGCCTGTCCCGTAGAAGGGAGGGAAACATCCCAAACCATCTTGTAGGCGTGGCCACCTGGGCTGTGTTTCTCGTGGTCCATCCAGCCCCTTGTGTCTCCCTGCCTCCTCTGACCTCCGCCTTGTCGCTGCAGGTGGCCTGCGAGTACGGCATGGTGCACGTGATCTCTGAGGTCGGGGGCCCCAAAGGCAAAGACTACTGCATCCTCTACAACCCGCAGTGGGCGCACCTGCCGCACGATCTCGGCAAGGCGGTGAGTGCCCGTCGGGCTCTGGGCTCTCTGCAGGGCTCTCTGGGGACCCACCTTGCAGGGAGCTGTGGGGGGAGACCTGAGTTAGGAAACAGGATGCTGTCTGGTCAGACACAAGAGGCAGCCGCTTGTCGCCAGGACTGCTGGGGTCTGGGGGGTCCTGAGATGGGCCCAAGCCCCGGCCTCAGTTTTCCTGGTCGTAAACGAAAGCTGTTCAGAGGGGCATCTGGGCGCGGGCACATGCTGCTCTGCCGGGGCCCTCGTAGAGCGGGCAAAGACCAAGGGGTCTTGCGAGGAGTGACAGAGGGCAGGCGGGGCGCTGGGGATGAGGCCACGTCCCTCACCTGCTTCCCTCTGAGGTGTGGCTGCCACTCTTCAACCCAGAGGGCCCTGGGAAGCTCTGGCAGGGGAGCGTCTAGGCGGCTGGTCGATGCCGTTGATCGAGGTCTCACCTCAGAGGCCACTGCTCCCTCTGCCCGCACCTCCCCCGGCCTCCTGTGGTCCCGAAGGGCATGTCCTCCACGCTGCCACCTCCCCACTTCTGTCTGCCCTTCGCAGCGTATGTGCGTGTGAGCGTGCGTGAGTGCCTGCGTGCACGTGTGTGTATGTTTACGTGTACGTGGGTGTGTATGTTTATGTGCCTGTGTGCTTATGTATGTCTGAGTGCACGTGTGTGTGCGTACACCTGTGTTTGCCTGTGTGTACATGTTTGTGCTTATTCATGTGTGCTGTGAGTGTGTATGTGCAAAGGTGTCCTGTGCGTGTGTGTGCACATGTGTTTGTTATGTATGCTGTGTGAGAGCACATGTGTGTACGCACAGGCGCCTTGTGTGTGTGCGTGTGCTCACCTCTCTCTGGTAGGGGCCTTGCTTTCTCCACTTGGGGACACCTCCCCAGCACAAGGCGGGGACCTCCTTGGTCTTGCTGGATGAATGGTGACACCCCCACAGTTGGGGACCCTGCACCAGGAGGGGCATCTCAGATATTCGGAGGAAGCTCTGGTCTGGTTAGGACCTTGCGAGGCTGGACACGGGCCTCCCATCAGTACATGTTGTGTGGGCACTGACAGAGAAGCCCGCAGGGGGACGGACACGTCCCAAGCCCGGCTGCGCCTCCGCTGACCCGGGCGCTCGAGAGGCGCTGGCCCTGCTCCCCAGCTGGCAGCGGGATGGGCAGCGACTGGCTTTCCGGGCAGGTTCTGGGGTGCAGCAGGTCGTAGGCCCAGAGCGTGGGGCCCCAGGATTGGGATGGCAGACGCGGGCCGCAGTCCAGCTCTGTCCCACGGGGCTACTGGACCTGGGGCGTCTCAGCCTCCGGCTGGGCAGACATGTGGGCACTTTTCCCTGGGCTGCTGGAGCTTCCTGCTTAAGGACCGCTGGGCAGACGGGGAGAGCCAAGTCTTTCTCACGGACACTGAGCCTTGGGCCTCTAGCGCCCCCAGTGGCCCTGCAGACCCCGCCCGAGCCCTCTCAGATGAGCCCAGCGCTGTCCAGCCACGGAGCCTGCTGGTGGGAGACAACTCAGAGCAGCCCCGCCCGGCTGTCGTCTGGGGTGGGCTGAGACCACGTGGGGAGCTCGATCTGGGTGTCAGGGGATTGTGGGCGGGGGGGCTGGCGAGTGGCCCAGGCAGTTGCCTCTGACAGGGTGGTTCCAGGGAGCCTTCCGGCTCCTCTAGCAGTGGCGTCCCCCCAGTCTCTCCTGCAGCTGCGCAACTGGACGGCCTCCCTGCTCTGCTCTCCCGCCGACCTCCCCGCCCACGGCTTCAGCAACCAGATCCCGCTGGTGGCTCGTGGCAACTGCACCTTCTACGAGAAAGTGAGGCTGGCGCAGGGCAGCGGGGCGCGCGGGCTGCTGGTCGTCAGCAAGGAGAAGCTGGTATGGCAGCCCCCACGACCAGGGGACTGGGCCAGCGCGCCTTGGCCCCCGCCCGCCTCACCAGGGCCCGGGGGGCTTCTTGCTGTGGTAGGCCCTTCGTGCGGAGGAGCCCATGAGCTGGTGGTGGGGCTGCTGGGGAGTTGGGGGCTGGTGGCGGGGCCAGTGTTCGCGGCTGGTGTCGCACGCAGCTGGGACCATGGACCCACACACGTGGTCTGGAAGGCTCTGTCCTAGAACAGTCCTGGAGCGGCTGGAGACCCCACCCTCCAGCGGCCTCAGTGTGGGCTTGGGGTGACTCTGAGGAGTGGGTGGCGTGGCCCCCAAGCTGGCTTCTCCCCCAGTGTCCTGGCACTCTGGCCTGTGGACTAGCCCAGCCTAGGCCTGGCAGTGGGGACTCACGTCTGTGGTCTCAGCCAGGTGGCCCGAAGCCCAGCCTCAGTTTCCCTTCCGCACAGTGGGCTTGTGGCTGCAGCCGGGCCCGGGCCCGGGCCCGTGCACGGCCTCCTGTGAAGTGCAGTTTTAGGGTGAGAAGGGGCAGGCTCGGGGATTCCCTTGCAGTCCTGCCTGTGGCTGCGCTGGCCCAGCCGTCAGGGGCCTGGCGTGGGGCGGGGCTTACGGCAGCGCGCCAGGGCAGGGCAGCGTGCCTTCTGCCCCCGGGGCTGTGCAGTCAGGACGGAACCCCTCAGTGGGTGCCACACTCAGGCTGGTTTGGTGGGCACTGGCTGTCAGTGAGGCTGGCTCATACCTGGGACCCACAGGTCCTCTGTGGGGCGAGCCTCACAGGACATGTCTGTGCAGCCAGTGAGCCACGCGCCCGCGAAGGGGCTGGTGGCTCTTTTTAAGCCTAAGGCCCTTTGGTTAAGCGGGGACGGGCCTTGATGCCCTGGGGCCTCAACCCAGCAGTCCTGCTGGAGGCTCGAGGCTGTCGGGTGCGGCGGTGAGACGTGTGGGCTCACCCCGCCTGCACCCGAGCTCTGAGCGAGGGTCCCCGGAGAGGAGGCCGGTGGGGACAGGGGCTTGGAGCCCGTCCGCTGCTGTGAGCAGTTTGGCTCCCACCACTGCTCTCGAGGTGATGGTCTCTCCGTCCTCGGCGCAGGTTCCCCCGGGGGGCAACAAGACGCAGTATGACGAGATTGGCATTCCTGTGGCCCTGCTCAGCTACAAAGACATGCTGGACATCTTCAGGGTAGGCTCTGCCGCCCGCTTAGGCCAGGGGCCCCAGGGCAGGGTGGGCAGGGGCCTAGGGACGGCTGCCGGGTGCTGTCCTTGCCCAAGTCAGTGCAGTGAGGGGCGGCGGGTGAGGGCATGGCCCCTGCAGGGCGGGGTCCCTAACCCCAACACTCCGCCCTGGTGTGTTCTCCGAGGCAGTGTTTCGGCCGCGCGGTGCGGGTGGCACTGTACGCCCCCAACGAGCCGGTGCTGGACTACAACATGGTGGTCATCTTCATCATGGCCGTGGGCACCGTCGCCATCGGGGGCCACTGGGCCGGGAGCCGGGATGTGAAGAAGTGAGTCCACGTGCTCTGCCTGCACGCGTGACGGGCGGGCAGCTCTGACGCTGGCAGGGGGGCAGCCAGAGAGAGGCAGGAGAGGCCCTGATGACAGTCAAGGGCTGGGTCGCCCTCAGAGTGGGGCTGGTGGGGCTTGGGGAGAGAACATTCCTCTGTCTTCTGTCGAAAACGTTGCTGAAGCTTCAGCCCTTGAGCAGGTCGGGGCTCCCCTCCCTGCAGCCCTTCCCCGGAAGACTTCGAGCTGCCATCTTAGTCCTTGTGAGGTCCTTGGAGCAGGACCTGGCTTTGGACGCCCCGTTGAGGTAGATGCCAGGGACACGTCTGGGAAGTGGAGCGATTTGGCCAATGTGGCGCCTGGCAGTGGAGCAGTGGCTCCTGCCAGCTGCCTCGTCCTGACGAGCCACCTGTATTGGGGGTTGCTCCCACAGGGCTCGTGGGCTGCGCCAGCCTCTGGCCTGGCCAAGTGGCCACCCTCGGAGGTGTCCCCGTGGACGTTGGCCCTCTGCAGTGCGGTCTCTTCCTCCGCCCTGGGCACGTTTGGGGGCAGCGGCTCCACGTCCCTCCCCGGTCCTGGGTTTCTGCCCGTGCCCCAGAGTTGTGCCCGCCCAGGCGCCCCGTGACCCCGAGGTGTCTCCCAAGAAGGTACATGAAGCACAAGCGGGACGACGGGCTGGACAAGCAGGAGGACGAGGCGGTGGACGTGACGCCGGTGATGACCTGCGTGTTCGTGGTCATGTGCTGCTGCATGCTGGTGCTGCTCTACTACTTCTACGACCACCTCGGTGCGCCCGGCCTCTGGGGGGCGGGGGGCGGGCGGTGTCTCGGGGACTCCCGCCTCACGGCCGCGTCCCCACAGTCTACGTCGTCATCGGGATCTTCTGCCTGGCGTCCGCCACGGGCCTGTACAGCTGCCTGGCGCCCTTCGTGCGGAGGCTGCCGTTCTGCAAGTGCAGGTGAGTCCGTCCCCGCAGGCGGCCCGTCCCCGCCCGCCCCCCTGGGCCCTGCGCCTTCAGTCTCCTGTCTCCCAGCCCCTGAAGCTCCAGCTCTGCCTGCTGAGGGCCTCGCCCTGCCTGTCCCACAGTCGGGGCGGGTGCCAGGTTCTCAGGTCCCCTCGCCCTCCTCACAGGCTGTCTGGCGAAGCTATTACTGGACCCCCCCCCCCCCCGCCCCGCAGGTACCCAGTGTGGTAGAGGATGCGGGGGATGGGGTGTCCCGGCTGACTCAGGCCTCTGTGGACTCTGAGAGGTCTCTGGGGCAGCCCCGCTCAGGGACCCCCAGTTGGCTGCAGCCCTGGAGCTTGGTCTGGCTCTTGTAGGGTACATGGGGGGCTGCCGGAGGGTCTTTAGTTAGGGCCGGGTTAGTGTCTGGGGAGCTGGTCTCATCCCGGAAGAGCGGGCCGGGAGGCCGAGCAGGCAGGGCCTGGGTGGGGGAGACCTGCGAGGATGGGGGCTCTGGGTGCAGCCAGCCCAAGACCCCCACGCCTGCCCCGTGCTGGGCTCTTCTCTGCGACACGGGGGTATTGCGTCTAAGGAGAGGGCAGGGTCAGGTCGTGGGGCGGCTCTGGGAGCCTCAGCAGAGCGGCAGTGGGGTGGGGCTTCTTGGTGGGGGTTGGGGTCAGCTCTCTGACCGCCCCGCCCCCACCAGGGTGCCCGACAACAGCCTGCCCTACTTCCATAAGCGCCCTCAGGCCCGCATGCTGCTCCTGGCGCTCTTCTGCGTGGCCGTCAGCGTGGTGTGGGGCATCTTCCGCAACGAGGACCAGTGAGTGCCATCCCCTCCCCGGCCCCTGCTGGGCTGCGGGCCACCACCCCCTCCCACGCCTGTCCTCAGATGCTCCAGGAGGCTCTGACTCCCCCTCCCTGGAGGCCGCTCAGGGCAGCCTGGAGCAGGATGAAAGGCCCCGCCCGCTGCCCGCGTCCAGTTTCACCGGGTTTGTCTGGGTGCCATGCGGCCCGATTGGAATCTGGGTAGGAGAGGCCTCGACCCCCCTGGCCTGGTGCCCGGCCCTCCAGCACGCCCGGGCAGACCTGGGGGACACTGCTCAGAGCCACTGTCTTCGCCCCGTCCTCGCCGCAGGTCCCAAGGCCCAGGGCCCGGGCTCTGCGACACCTGATCCCCCTGTCCCGCCTGCCATGGCCTCCAAGCAGTGGCAGGAGGGGTGGGCACCACTCCCCCAACACTAACTTGCCACGTGTCACCCGCTTGTGGGAGCGTCCGGCCAGCCTCTCTGGTGAGGCAGCACGCCTGGCGCCGTGGCCGAGGAGGACAGAGCCGCCTGTCCCTGCCCGGCTCCGCCGCTGTTGCTGGCACCATCTGGTGCTTTCTCTGAGCCTTTCCCGAGGCAGCCAAATGCTCTTGGCTTCAGCGCCGATCGGAGCCACAACAGATTTGACTGGCAGAAGGAAAACGTGAAAATATTTTGAGTCCTTTGTACACAAAGAGAAAATGAACTCTTTCAGTTAAATCCGAGCCAGGAAACTCTGTATTGCATGAAATTAGAACAGGCCGCGGTTTTCCGCCGCATCTGGGAGCGTGCAGCGCGGGCCCTCTGAAACTGGCTTTCGACAGCCTCTTTGTTCTCGACAACCTCGCTGCCCGGGAGATATTTTTATCCCACTTTCACATGGAGCATCTGATGCTCGGAGGCTCCGAGGAAGCCCAGAGGCGACTTGCCCAGCGAGTGGCAGGCAGAGCCTGCAGCCAGGGGGCCCGGCTGGCTGGAAGGGGGGCGAGGAGAGAGTGTGATGGTTGAGGCTGGCAGGCTGTGGGGGCCGCGGCCTCTAGCGGAAGTTTTTGTGTTTTGCCCCCTGGGCGTCCGGTGGCCCACCCAGAGATTCCTTGTGACGGCGGGTGTGGGTTTCACTTGAACAGAGAGCTGGGACGGAGCCCGGTCCTTCTGGCACACGCACCCCCTGCCCGCCCCCGCCCATGGTCTGTGATCTATAAAGCTGCCGCTATCCCCAGCCCTGTGTCTGCCCCTCGGTGTGGGGTGTCTGCAGCCTGGTCTGTCCCCATGTGACAAGGGGCCCCTGCCAGGGATCTCGGGGTCCCTCCCTGCCTTCCTCGGTGTCCTGCTCTGGGCAGGGCCAGATGGTGGCTTGGACAGTTGGTGGTTGAGGTGGCCGAGGAGTGAGGGACCCTGAGGGTTGTGGCTGGTTGGTGGAGGATGAGGCTGGGGTGCAGAATCCCAAGTTGTCGCGGAGCCCCCGCCCCAGCGGTGACACGGCGTTGCCTTCTAGGTGGGCCTGGATTCTGCAGGACGCCCTGGGCATCGCCTTCTGCCTCTACATGCTGAAGACCATCCGCCTCCCCACATTCAAGGTAAGCGGCGGGGCCTGGGCTGCGGGGCGGGGGCCTAGCGATGGCACCCGGGGTTAATTTCTTGGTGGACGGAGTGACAGGGAGCAGCTTGACCTTCATGGGCCAAGCGTGCTCAGCCTGGCTGAGCAGGGGTTGGCAGGTCAGCAGGTCAGTGGCTAGGCTGTCTCAGAGAGGGCTTCCCTTGGGTTTTAGGAAACAGAGACGTTAGCCGGTGCTCACTGGACGGGACCCCCCTTCACTCGTGTTGTTCTTAAACCTTGACCTGAAGTTGTTTCCAAACCACTTTCCCTCTTGTTACCCTGGGGACTGAACTCGATTTGTTCAGACTTTCTTGTAAAGGACTCAGGAAAATGAGGGGGGCGGCGGAGGCGTGTCCTGGGGATGGGGTGTGTCCCCAGCCGGGGCATGTCCCGGGAGTGGGGTGTGTCCCTGGCCGTCGCTGCCCCTCTCAGGCCGTGGCTTCCCCAGGCCTGCACGCTGCTGCTACTGGTGCTCTTCCTCTACGACATCTTCTTCGTGTTCATCACGCCCTTCCTGACCAAGGTAGGCGCCCTGCTGCCCTGCCCTGCCCCTCTCCCCCTTCCCCGTCCTACCCAGAAGGCACTGCTGTGTCACAGCCGATGACCCGGAGCCCCTCCCCATCCTGACGCCTGTGTTGTGCAGAGCGGGAACAGCATCATGGTGGAGGTGGCCACCGGGCCCTCGGACTCGGCCACGCATGAGAAGGTACGTCCCCCGGCCTCGTGGGGCGGGGAGTTGCTGGTGCGGCCAGTCCTGGAGGCAGCGTCTCCTTCCTTCTCCGCAGCTGCCCATGGTCCTGAAGGTGCCCAGGCTGAACTCCTCGCCTCTGGCCCTGTGTGACCGGCCCTTCTCCCTGCTGGGCTTTGGAGACATTTTGGTGCCAGGTATCGAGGCTGGTGGGGCACAGGGGTCCGTGCTCCAGACGGGCCCCGGCAGGCACTGAGCCAGCTTTCCTGTGGGGCAGGGCCTGCCTGAGCCCAAGCCTGGCCCCTGGGCCACCCAGGTCAGCCGTTGGGAGTGACGGGCTGGGGTAGAGGTGAGCCCAGGGCTCGGGATTTGGCAGGGGTGGGCGGCAGGGGCTGGTGCCTTGGTGGGGGGGCCCTGGTGGGTTCCCAGGATCTGGATGGCCCAGGGAGCTCATTGGCCGTCCTGGTCACGGCTGTGTTGTTGCCTGTGGAGCGTTCCCTGCTGCCAAAGGCAGAGTGTGTCCTTGCCAGCCCCACCCCCCCAGGATCACTGTGGGGTTCGTGCTCACTCACTGTCGCAGTTCACCCACAGAGCATCGGGTGGCACTGCCCCAGCTCCACCAAAGCTAGTGGGGTGGCCTCCTGGGAAACGACAGTGATGGCCGTGTGCCTGGCAGGTGTTCGGAGGCAGCCTGGTTCTTCCCAGGGAAACACCTGCCCTGAGGCTCTGGGGCCCTTTGGCAACCTGGTGAGTCTCTCTCCCCTCCCCCCAGGGCTGCTCGTGGCCTACTGCCACAGGTTTGACATCCAGGTGCAGTCCTCCCGGGTGTACTTCGTGGCCTGCACTATCGGTATGTAACCCAAACGTGGCCTTGGGGCCCAGGCCATGCCTGAGGGCTGGGAGCTCCAACTGCAACCCCTACACCCCGTACTCAGCCTCTGTCCTACCTGTAACCCTAACCCTAACCCTAGGCATAGCCCTGACCCTGGCCCTGACCCTGGCCCTGGCCCTAGCCGCTGTAAAAGCTGGGCTTTCCCGTGGCGCGCCTTTGTGCCGGCATTACCACCCTTTTTCTCGCTTTCCACGGCTTGTTCTCTTCCTTTTTATTCTTGTTGTTTTTTTTCTCGTCTCCTCTTTGCGTCGGCTTCTGCTAGTTCTTTTGTTACCAAACCATTCACAAAGAAGAGCTATTCCTGTGGAGGCCAGGTTGTCTGTGACTATTCCAGAGCAGTTTGCCCCGCCCAGCGGCTCTCACGCACATGCTCTCTCCTGCACGGTGCACACGTGTGCGCACACACGCGCTGCAGGAGAGCCAGGCCGCGGAGCACACGCTGGACCCCCCTCCTTCCGCTGCGCCTCCACTCTCAGTTTGCGCACTCGTGCCCTGGTCTTCCCTGCCCGTCGTACAGACCTCGGTCCTTCCTTGCGGTTTTACTGTCTTAATCCTAAAAAAACGCAACTGCAGAGATTTTCCACTCTGTTGAACCACAGCTTGTCATAATAGTTCCTGTGATTCTTGTCATTGCAACCATTTAGGTTTTTATAGGTAACAAACTCTTTCCTCCGTGAAGGTATGGATAGTTTAAAACTGATAAATAGGCTGGCTCAGTGGCTCACGCATCTGATCCCAGCACTCTGAGAGGCTGAGGCAGCAAGATCACTCAAGGCCAAGAGTTCAAGACCAGCGAGACCCTGTTTCTATAAAAAAATTTAAAAAAATTAGTCGAGCTTGGTGGCAAGTGTCTGTACTCCCAGCTACTCGGGAGGCTGAGGCAGGGGGATCCCCAGAGGCCAGAAGTTGGAGTCTGCTGTGAGCTGTGATGATGCCACTGCACTCCAGCCTTGGTGACAGAGAGAGACCCTGTTGCAATAAAATAAGATAAATAGCAATGTTCCTTATATAGTTAATCAGAAACATGAGGATTGTTAGTAAAAGCCATGAGTTAAAGCATAGTGACTGGAGGCAGCTCTTTTTCCCTGGAGAAAGCGTTTTGGTAGAAAATTTATTTTCTTGTCACTTAAAATTTTGAAGTAATTTCAAATTGACGCAAGGTTAGTACAAAGAAGCCCTCTGTGTCCTGCTCTCAGATGTATTGACTGGTAAACTTTCTTCACATTTCATGTAGTAGAGTCTCACCAACTTCGTGGGGACTTGTGTACAGTCCGCCCTCTGCATCCACAAGTCAACCAAACGTGGATCAAAATACGCAGGAAAAAAATTGGGGTCTGAATGTCCCCATATGAGCACGGACAGATCTGTTTTCTCGTCATCACGCCCTGGTCAGTGTAGCAGCTGTTCACACAGCGCTGGCATCGCTTTAGCTCTTACGGGAAACCCAGCGGTGACCGCAGCACATGGGAGGACGTGCGCAGGTTACATGCAAACCCTGCGCCACTCGTGTCAGGGACTTGGGCATCTGTGGAGTTCGGTACCCGAGGGGTCCCGGGACACCGGCCGTGCGCATGTGTGTGGCCTTGTGCACACATGAAAGTCGCAGCATCCTTCTGGCCTGTGAGAGCAGCTTGCGGGCACCGTGCCCCTGTTCCCCTAAATGCTTCCCTGGGTCTTTCCTTTTCCGTGACCAAGAACGGGCATCCTTTTCTGTGGCCAGAGGTTGGGTTTTCTAGCTACGTAGCTGTGTTTCCGTGATACTGTTTTTCTGGCCAAAGGTGCATAAACTCAGCTCCTTGGCCCAGCTCCTGGCTCCTTCCTTGGCCTCTTCTGAGATCCAGACTCTTCCTGCCACTGCGGCTGCTGCCCCAGAGCCACCTCCTCCCTGTCCCCTTCCTTACACCATGCCCTCTCTTCGTCCCTTTTGTCACCTCCCTAACCCCCGACCCCTCTCAACTGCTGAGGCGGGGGTGGGGTAGGCATGTGTCCCCGGAGGTGCCGGAAGGATCTGGGGACACGTGTGACCCCACCCCTCGTCCCCTCCATCCTCCGCAGCTGGTTCCTCCCTGCCAGCTCAGAGCATTCCTGTGGCCCCAGGCGGCCGAGGTGACACCCCTCTCTCCCTCCAGCCTACGGCATCGGCCTCCTGGTGACGTTCATGGCCCTGGCCCTCATGCAGCGCGGCCAGCCCGCCCTGCTCTACCTGGTGCCCTGCACACTGGTGACAAGCTTCGCCGTGGCGCTGTGGCGCCGGGAGCTGGGCGTGTTCTGGACGGGCAGCGGCTTTGCGGTGAATACCAGTTTGCTATGACTGCGAGAAATAATAACTAATAAGCCCTAACTAGGGTTAAAGTTGAGTAAGATCTCCTAGTATTTAACTAAGCCCCGCGCCTGGCGGGTTCCAGGGTTGGGTCCCCCACGCCTGGAAGGTTTCGCTTTGGGCGCCGAGTGCATGTGGGTCCCGCACTGGGGGTGACCCGAGGGTGCACGTGGCCTGTCGAGTGTGGGTTTGCTCACCTAAGGCCGCTCCCTGAGCACAGTGACGCCCCACTGCGTGGACTCGAGGCCCCCCTGTGCCTGCCATTGTGAATGCAGCACCTTGAGTGGGGAGGGTGGCCCTGGCCTGACCTTCACGTGTGGGAACTGTGTCCCCGTGCCGGGGAGTGAAATGTACCGCCGCAGGGAGGGGCTCAGGGCCGTGTGGCTTTTGGTTTTTAAAACCCAGGAGGGAAAAGGTGGGCCCCTCCTACGTGAGAGAGCATTAACCTAACAGGGACGATGGGACACCCCCCGACCACGCGCAGCTGCCCCTGGGCACTGGGAACAGCCGCGGCAGGACCAGGGGCCTGTTCAGACCCTCTGGCATCTGGACAAATGGTCCCGTGAATGAAGCTCCCTCCGTGGGAAACATCTCATTCTCAGCGGTGCTGGTCACGTGGGGGCGAAGCCAGTCCCTCCCGCGTGGGTGGGAGAGCGTGGGGGTGGGCAGAGACCCCGGTGTCATGCCGGAGCTGGCAGGCGCTGCCGTTGGGCCTCTGGCCCTCACTGGCCAGGGCCAGGGTCTTCTTTCCGGTGGGTGTTGCCTTGGCCACAAGAGTGAGGGATCAGTACTAGAAGGTTCAGGAGAAGCCAGGGGACCAGAGGGAGGAGGGGCAGGCCAGGCCCCTGAGCACTGGGGGGCGTTGGAGTCTGAGCTTTCTTCACTGCCACGTGGCCATGTCGGCTCCCGGCCTCGGGAGACCTCAGACTTCCCTCCTTAGTGCCGTGGCCAGGGCGCCGCCTCTCTCCCTGGGGCGCCTTGCTGCTTGCCCCGAGCCTGGGTCCAGGCCCTTTGGGGACAGTGGCTCGTTCTGCCCCCTCGGGGGCTGTGGGTGTCGGGTGTCCTGCTGCTCTCTCACCGGCGTCCCTTCTCTTGCAGAAAGACCTACCTCAGCCTCCCTGGGCCCCAGCCCCTGCCGACAGCCCGCAGCCTCCCAAGGACTCGGACGCGCCCCTGTCCCCATCCCCGCAGCCTCCTGGAGAAGAACCCGCCAAGTCTCCCCCACCGGCCGTCGAGCAGCCCTGGGAACCGGCCTCGTCCGAGGAGACGGGGGCCACAGCCCCCACCCAGGAGCCCGGGAGCCCGGCCGGCAGCACCCCTGAACCCGCGGGCCGGGACCTGGCCCAGCCTGACCCAGAGGCCCGGCCCCGCGCCTTGGCCTAGGGGAGAGGGAGCAGGACTCGCCCACTGCGCGCGCAGGACAAGGACAGGCGCGAGATGCCCTCGGACTGCACCCGCCCGGCCGCCCCGCCCCATGGTGCTCACAGCCTCGTGAGGTCCTCGCCGGCCCCTCACGCCCTGCGCCCCGCTCTCGTGGCTGCTGCAAGCCCCGGGCAGCGGGGTCTCGCTCGCCCTGCCTTCCCCGTCCTCTGTGGTGGCCGACGGCCGGCCAGGCCACAGGCGCATCCACATCTGGTGCTCCCCTGCCGCTTCCCGGGGCCTGCTCTTGGCGGGGGAGGAGCTGCTTCTGCCCCCAAAGGCGCCACTTTCCCTCTGGCCACGGCCCGCGCAGATTCCCTCTCACCCGCTGGCGCAGACCTGAGACCCGAGGTTCCCGCCGCTGGAATGCAGACTCGGGGCTGGGACGGCCAGTGAGGAGGGTCGGGGGTCGCGGATGGGCCTCAGGAAGTGGACAGGCTGCTCCTTCCCGTCCCAGAGGCGCCACACGCACACTTCTCCCGGTTTTAATCGTCACGACTTCGACTTCTGGGTCTGGTAGTGTCGCGGCGCGGGGTGTGAGTCTCAGGCTGCCCTTCTGATGGGGCGGGCCGGGATCCCTGGAGCCGGGGAGGGGCCTGGCCGCACACGGCGCTCAACTTCGTCTTCCACGCCTTCCTCTCGCTCGGTTGTCCTTGTCCCTGCGTCCCGGCCTCTGCAAGCAGCTTCCCCACCCTCGCGTGCAGCCAGCAGGCAGCCAGCAGCTTTTCATCTCAACAGCGAGGGGCCCCCGGGACGTGCCGCACATCCTGGAGCTGGCGCTGGGTCTTCTACCTCACCGACGGGGTTCTCCGGCGCCCACGGCACAGGTGCCCGTGGTGGGACCAACCGAGGCACAGCCGGCCACCAGGCCCCGGCGCCCTTCTCTGTCGCCACGTGTGGTCACTTGCGGAGCAGCATCCCCGCGGCCGCCTGCGCAGGCACCGGGACCCCAGTGCCCTCATGCCGCCCTCCCTGCCCACGAAGCCTGCAGACCGGAGTCCAGAAGGGGGTTTCTGTCTATGTAAAATGAAGGCAGGGACCCCACCGACGCGGGACAGCCCGGCGCCGCGGTCTCACCGTTCCAGACAGAGGCATCCTGGGCGAGCCAGGATCCATTCGGGAAAATACCAGCACCAGAGACTTCAGTCCCATCTTTCCAAGGAAAAATGATGGGTTTTTCCTCAAAAAAGCAAAAGGTTAATGTCTCCTTTCTGTGTGTTTCTTAAAAAGCACTGGGCGAACTGGAACAGACGCGCGTGGACCTCCCCCCATGGCCGCTGCGAGGACGGCCTGGGGGCCTGGTGACCTGCCCGTGCCCGTCAGACTGCGCCTTAATTTAAGCCATTTTGTACATGGGGCTGAGAGTGGAGGTTTTTCTCTCTAATGTCGGACCTGTGGCCAAAGTCAAGGAATCGGAGGCAGTTTTCTTCCTCGAGTTTCCGTTGTACGTGTTGCCTGGCTTCCGTGTGAGTCTCATAATTAAACACAGCTTTTGGTACCCTTGGCTCAGCCTCTCCTTCCTCCGTGGCGTGGGGCATGCGGCGTGGACGCAGCAGCCGGGGTGTGGGGGCATTCACAGCTTTGCCGCAGGGGGCTGGTCCCCACCATGGGCGGATCAAGCTACTTACCCCCAGGCTTCAGGCTTCAGGCTTCATGGGCCACGCAGTCCCCATCATGCTTCTCAGTTCTGCCTTTGTCGCTGGAAAGCATCGCAGACCACGTGTGAAAGTAGGCATGGCTGTGGCCACCATATGTGTATCCGTGGATACCCAAATTGTAATTTTATAGCATTTTCGCATGTCTCAAAATAGTCACCTTTTGATATTTTTCAACACTTTAGAAACGTTAAGGCTCTTCTGGTGCCCACATAGTCCCAGCACTTGGGACGCCGAGGCGGGAGGATCACTTGTGCCTGGGGGTTGGGAGTTGGAGACCAGCCCGGGCAATATAGCGAGACCCCGTCGCTAAAAAAAATAAGAAATGTAAACACCTCCTTAGCAAGCAGCTGTGGGGCAAGGTGTGGTCTTGGCCTGGCTGGCGAGGGCCTGGGTCAGTAGGAATGTGGGCAACATGCATGGGTTTGTGTGTGTCCTACACCGTCACTGTGTCGGGGACTCCGAGAGCCACTCGACTCCCACAGATACCTCCTTTCCATGGAGGAAAGTGGGTCTCCAGGGCTGCAGGGCTCAGAGAGGCCAGAGCCATGAGGACTCCTAGAGACCAGCTAGCTCCTCCCCCAGGCTCCAGCCCCGCCCGTCCCCACCCTGGGCCCCTCCCATGGGGTCAGGGGTAGGGGACCCTGGTGGGGGCGGGGCAGGGCAGGGGCTCAGCTGGGGGTGGTGAGGAAGTGGATGGGGAGAAGGGGAGGGAGAAGGGTAAGGAAGGGGGAGGGCAAAGCGCCCCCGCCACGCCCCTCCTCTCCCCGCCCCCGCGCGGTTGTGGCTCCCGGTGGTTCTGGCGGGATCCGCGGTGCAGCCTCCTCGCCCGCCTGGAGCCAGGTGAGTCGGGGGCGCCCCATGCCCTGCGCTTCAGTTCTCGGAGACCGGGGGGTGGGGCTGTATAGACACACTGCCAGGTTGTGTGGACGCAGCCAGCATATGTAGACGCGGCTGGAGCACCCCCTGCCCATCCACACCCTTCCACTCTTTTCTACCTGTGCACTTGGCTAAAACCAGGTCCAGAGCTCGGCCTGGAACCTCCTGGGGGCGGCGCGGCAGGAATCTCGGCAGGACCCAGGACCCAGCACCCCCAGGAACCCTCCCCTCCCTCCCTAGCGTGTCCCTCCTGCCGGGAGGTCTTGGCCTCCGCGTTGCTTGTGAGTAAATACAAGTTGAGGGCTTTTTTTGGGGGGGGTGACAATTTGAAGAGGGTGAGGTCAGAGGGCCTGACACTGGGGCTGGGATGGCACCTGCTGAGGGGACTCTCATGACTTGGATTAACGGTGGCAGGAAAGCCAGGCAGGGCTCTGCGGGGTGTCAGCGCCTGCTCAGTGGTGCGTCCTGAGGGTCCTCTGCTGGCTGGGGACCCCAGCTCCGGTGAAGACCAAGCCGCCATCCGTGCCCCGGTGAGCAGCTGCCTTGAGGCTCCGGGGGAGGTGGTGTGAGGTGGCCGCCTCCCCGCGGATCTGTCTTGCTGATGCGGCCACGCGTGGCTGCGTATGACGGTGTCATTGTGCTTGTGTGTGCGGTTGCACACTCTGTATGTGGTTGTGTGCGATTGTATGTAGTTGAGATTGTGGATACGAGCGTGTGACTGCGTGTGTGGGGTTGTGTACAGTTGTGTGTCGTATGCGAGGTGCGTGTGGTTGTGTCGTAGCGTGTGTGCGGCTGCATTGTGAGACCATGCGTGATTTGGGGATGGCCGTGTGAGGTCGTGCGTGTGAACTCCCCCTTCCTGCTGTGCACGTCTGGACGCTGGGATGAGAGTCGCAGCCCTTAGGCTGCTCTGACCCCTCTTGTCCCCGCCAAAGACAGTGGACGCGTTTGCGCTCCTCCAAGGACAGCGTGTGGATCTAAGCCAGCGGACCGTGCAGCGCAACTGGAGTCCTGTCCTTAATGGGCATTTGTGTGACAATTGTCCAAAGTCCTCTTTGAGGAATCTGGATGTTTAGGCTGTAAAACACGGAGCTCAGAGAGCTCTTGGGCAAATGAGGTTGGTGTGGCCTTTTATCAAGGCCGCCGTGCGCGCGCTTTCTGGAAAGCCTGGGCGTCAGAATGCGAATCTTGTTGTCACAGCCACTGGTGAAGGGCTTTGGAGGCAGAAGGAGCCGGCAGAGGCAGGCGTTTCTCTGACGGTCCTGCCGCAGCAGTCGCGCTGACGCTGGAGAAGCTGGGAAGCTGCCACAGCAGCGTCTGAGGGCGTGGGTCTGGGTGTCTGCTCTTTCCCACGAAGGCCAAGGAAGGACAGACACACGGCAGGGAGACCAGTGGCCGCGGGGGAGCGAGGGTGTGTGATTCTGTGTGAGGCTGTCGCAGGACGCTGTACCTGGTGCTCGGGGAGGCAGGACCTGACCCCGGGCGTGGATGCCACCTTCCTTCCCACCCCAGGGCAGGGGCTAGGGCTCTTGGCACCCTCCTCCCCAAGCCCTCCAGCCTCACCTGCCCCACCTGGAGGGCAGGGCTGGTCTCATAACAGAGAAGCCACCCAGCTTATGGGGGCATCTTGGAATTACTCTGTGTGCATCCCGCGCATCTAAGAGGGAGAGGAGATGGCTTCTCCAAGCCCCAGTTTCCTCATCTGTAAAATGGGTAAACTCATGCCGGACCCCACCCAACACCCGCTGGGCTAACCAGGAGGGCTGGACAAACTACCTGAGGCCTGTGAGCCCGTCCACATCCGAGGCATCGACTCGCTGCTTCTGCGTTGGCACAAGCACATCGCATGGATGCCAGCTTGTGCCTTGCCCTGCAGGCTGTCCCCAGCCACTTATGTTCACACGCGTGGCTCTGAAATGAACACAGAGGACAGCAGATTCTGGGTGATCGGCGGATATCTGCACGAGGCCCCGTTTGTTGTTTTTTTACACGTTACGTTTCTTTGTTTGTTTATTTATTTATTGAGACAGGGTCTCGCTCTGTGGCCCAGGCTGGAGTGCAGTGACGTCATCACAGCTCACTGCAGCCTCCAACTCCTGGGCTCAAGCGATCCTCCTGCCTCAGCCTCCCGAGTAGCTCGGACTACAGGCGCCACCATGCCTGGCTAATTTTTCTATTTTTAGTAGAGACAGGATCTCACTCTTGTTCAGGCTGGTCTCGAACTCCTGAGCTCAAGCGATCCTCCCACCTCGGCCTCCCAGAGTGCTAGGATCACAGGTGTGAGCCACCGCGCCCAGCCATGTTACCTTTATTCATTAAAAATAAAAAGTTTTCAGAATAATTTTAGTCTCGAAGACAGTAGAGACAGTCCCCAGATGTTAACATCTCACGCCACTCGTAGGACAGAGATGAGCGCTGAGGACTGGCCGTGGGCACAGCTGTCTTGGCGGACTTTACCGGACCTCCCCATTTCCCCCTCGAACCTTTCTGTTCTACCTTCCGGCCTGGTCTCCTGTGTTGCATTTAGGAGCCGCATTCATTTTCCACGATAGAAGTCATAGTGAGTGGAAGTTTACTAATTTTTTTAATCTACACGTTTTTATCTGTTTTCCTTGGTATCTCTCACGTTCATCAGTGTCTTGCCTCCCACGCAGTCGCCGACTCCTCTTTTCTCTGTGCGCATTATAAAGCCGAAAGAACATGAGATATCATTGCCACAGATAGTTTCCTCACAAACACCTCTTCCCATGAAAACCCAACAAAAAGTCCATAGACAAAAAGAAAAAAAAAAAACCCAAGGTTATTAAATTTCCTGTAGGCTCGCTGAGTGATTTATTTCATGAAGTTGGGGCCACGGAGGAGGGGGAGGTTTTTCCGGCTCAATTTGGGCCCGAGGAGAGGGGACAGGGAGAAACAAGGGCTGCCTGTTCCACGGACAGGCTTTGGCTGCCGGGGGACCAAAGAGAGGCGGCCGAACGGAACGGGAGTGTCTGGAAACCGCGATCATCTTGAGTTAGGGGAAAGGAAAGAACGACATCGGCTGGTGGGCAAGACAGCTAAAGACCTGAGATCAAGGAGAAGAAATTTAGAAGCTCAGGGGTGGCACTGAGGTGAACCTTTGGGCTTCATGGAAGTTGACCCTGCCTGGGAAAAAAGGAACCTCAAGGTCATGCTCCCACTTTGAGAGGCTGAACGACGGTTTTAACCAACTAGACCACACCGGCCACTAAACCCAAAGAGAAGACTCGTGGCAGACAGGAGGGTGTGTGAGGCACTGAACAGGAGAAGGGAGAGATGGGAACAGAATGGGCTGCCAAGAGTAGAGCGTGTGGCTATTGGAAAGGAAAACAGAGTACCGGACGGAAAGGTTCTGGGGCCTGGAGTCCTGTGTATTAGCAACTGGTTGCTGCGTAACAAATTGTCCCCAGATTTAGCAGATTAAAATGACTCATATTTATCTTCTCACAGTTTCTGTGGGTGAAAGATTTGGGAGTGATTTATCTGGGTGGTTCTGGCTCAAGGTCTCCAGTGAGGTTGCAGGCAGACATTGGCTGGGGCCGCTTCATCTGAAGGCTCAACCACGGCTGGAGGAGCCACTTCTAAGCTGGCGCCCTCACGTGGCTGTCAGTTCCTCCCCACGTGGGCCTCTCCACAGCGCTGCTTGGGCTTCCTCCCAACATGGCTGCTGGCTCCTCCCAGCATGAGGGATCCAAGGGGGAAAAGAAGAAAACCACAGTGTTTCTGCGACCTACCCTCGGAAGTCTTGTTGCATCGCTTCTGGTACATTCTGTTCATTAGAAGCAAGTCATTAAGTCTAGCCCACACTCAAAGGGGGGTGAAGTATGTTCCACTAAGGCAAGAGAGAAAAGAATCCGTGGACATATTTTTAAACCATGACATCCTGTACCCCCAGGCAAGTTGCCTGACTCTTCCGTGACTCTGTTTCCTCTTCAGTCAAAATACAGTTGGTGTCACAGGAGAGCTGTGGTCATAAATGAAATCTTGCACGTGGATATTGTTTAGTGCAATGGCTGTCACGTAGAAAATGCTTATCTACTTATTTTTATTAAAGGCATTTTTCCCAGTGTCACAGTTCCTGAGGAACGGTGCACCAGCTCTCGTTATCAGAGCGTAACTCGCTGGAATTGCAGGGCCAGAGGGGCAGGGGAAATAACTGCTCTCTCAGTAAACATTAGGCTGTTTCTCTCCGTTCTTGGTCCTGATGTTAGGAAATGGCAGTCAGAGATCAGCCCGGGGAGGTGAGGTTGGGTGGCAATTTTTATGAGCCTGGACGATGCCACGCTTGGACCAGGCTAGAGACAATGGTGGTGGCCCGATTCTGGAGATATCTTGAAGGTGGCCTGACAGTGTTTTCAGATGGACTGGATGGGGGATGTGACAGGGACACCAGGGATGACCTCAGGGGGATTTGATCTGAGCCTCTGTGAAAATGGAGCCCCTGTCTGGCCTGGAGGAGACTAAGGGAGGAACAGGTGTTTTGGGGGAGATCAAGGCAGGATGCCAGGGACTCAGGTGAGTGTCAGGTTTAAGAAGCCTGTTGGTGATTGTATTTGTTTTCTACAAATTACCACCAATTTAGCAACTTGAAACATGTCCTGTTTGTCATCTCATGGCTTTCTGCGGGTTGGGGGCCAGGACACGGCTTGGCTGGGTTCTCCGCTCAGGGTCTGACAAGGCTGCAGTGAGAGCGCTGGCCGGGCTGCGTCCTCATTGGAAGGCTCGAATGGAGGTGGAGCCATCTCTGAGCTCATTCAGGTTTTTGGCAGATGACCGAGGGCTGAGCTTTTTGCTAGCTGCTGGGGTAGTGGCCACCCTTAGCTCCTAGAGGCCACCTGCAGTTCCTTGGCACAGCAGCCTTCACTAGGATGGCCACCACTTTTTATTTTTTTTGAGACAGGTCTCACTCTGTCACCCAGGCTGGAGTGCAGTGGTGTCATCACAGCTCACGGCAGCCTCCAACTCCTGACCTCAAGCAATCCTTCTGCCTCAACCTCCCGAGTACCTGGGACTACAGGTGTGCACCACCATGCCCGGCTAATTTTTCTTTGTTTTGTAGAGATGGGGGTCTTGCTATGTTGCCCAGACTGGTCTCAAACTCCTGGCCTCAAGTGGTCCTCTCGCCTTGGCCTCCCAGAGTGCAGGGATCACAGGCGTGCACCACTGCGCCCGGCCAAGATCAACATTTTAAACAAAGACATCACTGTGCCAGCAGGTCTAGGGTCAGGGGCAGGTGAGTGAGGTGTGTGTTAGACAGGTGCAAGGTCACATCCCATCTTTATGTCACATGTCCACATTTTGTTGGTCATGGATCTTTGGGCGTATTGTGTGACAATATGATGTATCTTGATGACTGAGGTTGTCAGCGCTCCTTTCAATTTGGCCCCCATGCCAGCGTCCCCCTCGCCCCACCCTGGCCCTTGGCCCCGGGTGTCCTCTGCGAAGGCTCCGAGCCCAAGGCTCACGCTG
Source organism: Avahi laniger (assembly GCA_963575035.1). Taxonomy (NCBI): domain Eukaryota; kingdom Metazoa; phylum Chordata; class Mammalia; order Primates; family Indriidae; genus Avahi; species Avahi laniger. The sequence continues at coordinate 68,916 of CAUYSK010115699.1, forward strand.
CCTGTTTTGAAAACAGGCTCTGGCAAGCCTCGGGGTGGCATTAAGGACATGTTGGCCCTAAACCGAGACTGTCCCTGGCTGGCCTCCTCAGGAGGCTGGAAACAAACGTTGTTCCTGCTCATTCATGGTGACTCGGCTCTGCTCACAGCGAACTTGGGCACCTCCTGGGGACCCCCAAACAGCTGCAGGGACTTCCCAATGGGGGAAGATGGAAGGGGCATAGATCAACCAGATGTCCCAGTTTCCAGGTTAAAAGTGGAGCAGTCCTGGGTGAACCAGGGTGATGGGTCACCGCAGGGGGAGTCAGCTGCTCACTGTCAACCCATGGCTGTTGCGTTGGGAGGAGGGTCAGCCCCCTGCCCACCTGGGCCTGAGGGTGCTTCGATGGTGGCGTCTGTGGGGCCAGAGGCTGGTTAAGTCTCCGGCCGGATTTGGAGACATCAGTGTGGATCATTCACAATTTAGTCTTGTGTGCTCTGTCCGGGCTTTTGTTCTAAAGACCTTTCTTTTTTCTCCCCTGTATTGTGGCATACAGTGTGGAAGCTTCTGGAAGTTTTACAGATCGTTCTTGTTGCTTTCCAGCTACATGTTCATCTTTGTGGTTTGTCTGGGGTGTTCTCACATACCTCTCAACCTCAGCTGGTAACTTATCCTCTGTTGCTCTCCAAAAACTAAATGACGCCTCATCTCGTCAAGGGCTTTCTCTGGCTCCGAGGTCACCTCGGGAGCCAGCAGTCGCCTTCTTGTGTCCACTCTTATTTCGTTTAATCGGCTATCTTCCCTCTCTCTACTCAGCCTTTGTATTTCACCCCCTCCCACCCCCCAATCTTTGCAAAAAATAAAACAAAGCCTGGGAGATATTCTGTAATCTGAGATTAGCGGTGTGGAGGATGTTCCAGAACCTTCTCTCCCTTCGCCTCTCTCTGAACTGAAGCACCCCTAAATGGACTTCACATCTTGATCAGGTTATTTCAATTTAGAAAGATTTATCTTGTGAAAAATGTAGCTGGGACTACAGGTGCCACCACGCCGGGTTAATTTCTCTATTTTTAGTAGGGACGAGTCTTGCTCAGGCTGGTCTTGAACTCCTGGCCTCAAGTGATCCTCCCCTCTCAGCCTCCCAGAGTGCTGGGATGACAGGCGTGAGCCACCACACCCGGTGCAATTTCTTAACGTCCTGACCACCATTTGTTTTTTTTAATTTAGTGCCTGTCCTTGTAGAAGTTCCTGCTGCTTCGGTGTGTCCACGAGCTGTAAATCTTAATCTCATAGGAAACAACCTCAGCCTGGACTGTGACCAAGCAGAGTCGGTGGGGGATCCGGCTCCGGGCGGAGCTGGTCTGGGGTACCTGGGGTGTCTGTGGGGCCCTTCCCTGCCGCCTGCCCCACACCCCGTGGCGCCTGGGCCTCCTTCAGGGAGCTGACCTCATCCTCAGGATGGCGGCCAGGAGGGTGGCCACGGCCCAGGCCCACATGTGGCCATGCAGGAGCTCCTGGAAAGAAAGCTTCGTCCCCCCTCTTCTGTTAGTTCAACCATAAGACACGGATCTTGGTCTACAGTTTTTGGTCTTAAAAGTGGCAATTTTATGCAGTTGAAACCCAAGGTTCCCAAAGAAATTGGTGCCCTGTTTTAGTCACGTGCAACCCTTTGGAGCAATCCCTGCTGGGGATGGAGGGGTACTGTGATTGGCTGGTCTGGGTCCAGTGTGGACCAATCACTTATGGCGATGGAGGAGTGGGTACTGTGATTGGCTGATCTGGGTCCAATGTGGACCAATCACTGATGGGGATGGAAGGATGGGTGCTGTGATTGGCTGGTCTGGGTCCAATGTGGACCAATCACTGATGGGGATGAAAGAGGGGTGGGTTCTGTGATTGGCAGGACTGGGTCCAGTGTGGACCAATTGTTGATGGGGAGAGAGGAGGTGAACACTGTGACTGGCAGACCTGGTGGCCAGGTGGGCGGGGCACCACAATTGACCACCCCACCAAGGACCCAGAAATTGGGGTGATCCTTTGCCAAAGAAAGGGATTCTGGGAAGGCAAGAGTGACATTGTCACCGCACATGCCATAGAAAATTAGGGCTGAAGGGACAGAGCTGATCAACAAGCTGGGGAAACCGAGGCCTGGCGAGCTTAACCACTTTGCTGGGTGTCACGGAATGTGGCCACGAGGACGTGACATCGTGGACAGGCAGCTCTGACCCTCCTGCCTCCTCGTGGGGGACCCTGTGCTGACACTGGGCCCCTGGGTCATCCAGGGTGACCTCCCGTCTCAGTGGCCTTTACTCAGTCCATCTGTGGAGACCCTTCCGCCACGTGAGGTGCCACATTCACAGGTTGTAGGGATCAGGACGTGGACATTTTAGGGGCCATCATTCCACCGACCACGTCTATAAAGCCACAGAAGCCAACGTCACGGAGCAGTCGGCTCAGGTGCTCTCTGGTGACTGGATCTCAGGGCCACGGGACCCTTGCTGGCACCTCCCGTGCTCTCTGCGTTAGACCAGGACTTCGCAGTGGGCCACGGCCCAGTCCCTCCTCCCTCAATATGCCTTTTCCAGGAGGAAAGAAAAGTGAAGGCCGCTGAGACTGCTGCACAGGCAGCAGACAGGCCCAGCAGGGCCACCGCTGTCCCCAGACGGCACCACGTCCCCTCTCCCTGGAACTTGGCTGGCTCAGTCCCAAGGTCGGGCAAGGACCCGAGGGCTGACCCCGACTAACCCAGGGTGTTCTCCCCATCTTAGGGCCCAGAACTCAGTCCCATCTGCTGAGTTCCTTCTGCCATGTGAGAAGGGACCATGCACAGGTTCCAGGGAGTAGGTTGGGGACATCTTTGGGGACCTTATTCTGGGGCCATCGGACCCAAGCAAAATGCCCTTTCTAGGAAGGTGCCCAGAGACAGGGTCACAGTCTTTGGACTGAAGAGTCTCGACTCTTTCTGAGATTCGTTCGGTTCAAAGGGAAATGCTGGAACCTGATTTCTCCCTGCGGGGCCTGCCAACTGCAGGATGCGGTTTCTCCGGGGGCCTCCGAGGAGGGACCGCGGGGTTGTGCCGGGGCAGAGATGCACCAGCGCGTGTCCGTCCCAGCTGTCGCGGGAGCCTGGGGAGCCAGAGTCGTCTAGGGTGCGCGGCCGCCTCTCGCTGCCTTCTCTTGAGTTTCCTCGTTTGTTCATAGATACCCGCTTCTGGCTCTCCGAATTCTGGATATTTCTGTGTGGACACAGGCCAAATGCGTCTCACAGCGGGCGGCCGTCGTCCCTACTGCTCTCGGGCTTATTGTCATTGGCAGCCAGTTTTTCCTTCTCACGTTGCAGTGCCCAGAATGTCGGTGCCTCTCTCCCTCTCAATTCCGTCCTGCCTTCTTTCTTGTGGCAAAACACACGTAACATAAAATTCACCGTCTTATCCTTTTTTTTTTTTTTTTTTTAAGAGACGGTCTTGCTCTGTCACCCAGGCTGGAGTGCAGTGGCGTCATCATAGCTCACTGCAGCCTCCAACTCCTGGGCTCTAGTGATCCTCCTGCCTCAGCCTCCTGAGTAGCTGGGACTACAGCTGCCACCAGCACGCCTGGCTAATTTTGCTATTTTTAGTAGAGACGGGGTCTCGGTCTTGCTCAGGCCGTCAGAAGAGATTGCCACTCCCCTGCAAGAGGAAATTCTGCCTCTAGATGGCCAAGGGACTGAAGCCACAGCATCTGGTCTTCCGTGGGGCTCCGGCCTGCCCTGCACACTCCTGCCTGACAATTGTGTGAGCCAATTCCTAAAAATAAATCTCAATCTCTGTGTGTGTGTGTGCGCGTGTGGCCATCCACTGGGTCCCGTTTCTCAGGAGAACCTGCACCTAGGATATATTTTAGTTCTAATACCAGTATGTCTCTCTCGGGCAATATTTGGGAAATATTTGTAGCAGAAAAAAAAAGTTGTTGCTGTTTATCTGAAATGCAAACGTATCTGAGGGTGTCGTGTGCAGGCCATCCCCTCCGCAGGGGAGTGTGTGTCGCTGCTGTGAACGGCCACCCCGCGCCTGGCCACTGCTGTCTGGAGCCGGCGGGAAAGGAGAGATGCAGGGGCGGTGGGGATCAGGCTGCACAACACTTAGGGCTTTCTTCTCACACTTGAGCTGAGCCGCCTTCTGGGGACCCAGGGAATCTCTGAGAATCACTTGATGAAATGTTTTAGGAACAAAAGACGGCAAGATTCACTTCTGCGATTAGAGCTGCAAAGTGGCATTTAGTGCATTTAGGGACACACACACACACACACACACACACACAGTGTGCCCATTCAGCCGGGCGGTCTCTGCCAGCTCCACCCCGCTGGGGTTCTGAGGATCTCTGTGCTATCTAAAGTGTCTTGTCATCACCACCGCCAGCCCACAGAAAGCTGCTTCGCATGGGACATAGAAGCGCTATTCATCTCACTGTCCCTCCAGCCTGGCCGCGTTGTACGGGGCCCACAGCCCTGAGCCCAGTGGGAGAGGCCCAGATAAGTTAAAATTATGCCGCGACAGAGGCTCAAACCCAGCGGTGCAGCCGTGCAGCTCTGAGTCTGTGGAAAGGGGCTTTGATGTAGACAGGGGCTCAGGGGAATGGTGAGTTCCCCGAGTGCTGAAGGATGCAGACAGGCTGCCTGACGGCCACGGAAGAGGTTGACGTCCTAATCTCTGGATCTTGGGTTAGGGTTAGGGTTAGGCTTAGGGTTAGGGTTAGAAGGGGCTCTGCAGATCGGATTGAGTTAAGGATGTTGAGACAGGAGGTCACCTTGGATGACCCGGGGACCCAGTGTCAGCACAGGGTCTCCCACGAGGGGCAGGGGGGTCGGAGGCAGAGAGACTGGAAGACACTGCGCTGCTGGCTCTCAGGGGAAGGAAGGGCCCGGAGCTGAGGGATGTGGGCCGCCACTAGACGCTGGGAAAGGCGGGAGACGGGTTCTGCCCTGGAACCCCCACGAGGGGCCGGCCCTGCCACACCTTGGTTTCAGGATTTCTTATTTCCAGAACTGTTAAGAAGATAAATCTGTGTCCCTTTAAGCCACTAACTTTGTGGTCACTTGTCACAGCAGCTGTAGGAAACTCGTTCTTTCTAGCAGCGCTAGAAAGGGGACAGCTGCGACCCTCGCTCAGGGGAAGACAGACACCTGCACGCCCTGACCCTGTGTTTCTGCCCTGTGTTGCTGGCGTCTAGGTCGCTGTCTGGGTGTCCCCGGGCCATGGAGCCCACCGTGGCTGACTTGCAGCTCGCGCCCCGGGCAACCAAGGAAGTCCCTGCCCCAGACGCCGCGTGCTGCCGAGTGGCTGTCACCGGACTGGTGGCCACCGTTGTGGTCGTCCTCACCCTGGGAGTCCTTTTGGGTAAGTGGCAGTGGGATTGGCTGGGTTCACAAAAGCAGGCGACCTGCACAAAGACACCCGGAAGTGGGTCCGTGATGTCTCTGTGACCATCTCAGAATCAAAGGGCGGAGCGGCCAGGCGCGGCAGTGAAGCCTGATGCTACGTCAGGTGCCTGGGACGCAGGAGTCACCCCCTCGGCGGGGACCGGACAGGTGGGCGGGTTACTGCGTATTTCCGTTTTCCCAATGGAAGGAAGTTTTCACAGCTGGGTTGAGATGGAAGGAAATAGAGACAGAGAAACAAACTCGCTTTAAATCTCAAGAAATTGGAAAAGCACTAAAAAGGAGCAGTCGCTTATATTCCCACCACCCAAAATTCACAATTGCTCAAATGTCCTGTTTGCATTTTTTCCCACACCAGCATCGTATTGATGTTAGTACACATTACAGCCCACAGAGTTTTGACAGCTCTGTGCAATGTATGGGCCTCAGTTTTCTTTTTATAAATAAACAGGAGTAGCCCCTTTCATATTTGAATAGAATGATCTACAAGATGCTTATGTTTAAAAAAGGGAAGGGTGCAGAATAGCGCCGCTGTTTGCCCATGTGCAGAAATATGTTCTGGAAGTTTCAGAGTCTCATCAGTTGGTTGCCTCTGGGACCAGCGCCGGGGCATTGAGCAAGAGATGCAGGAGGGAGACTTTCCACCATATGCCCTTTACTTTACCAGTGTTTGATTGTTTGGAACCATGTACACAAATGACACCCATTCGAAAATTTGTATTTTTTAAAAATATATAACCATTCATCACAGATGAAGATAACCTATGTTCCATTCTTTTCTGTGAAGCGATCCTCCTGCCTCAGCCTGCCAGGTAGCTGGGACTACAGGTGCCACCATGCCCAGCTAATTTTTCTATTGTAGAAATGGGGTCTTGCTATGTTGCCCAGGCTGGTCTCAAACTCCTGGCTCCAAGCAGTCCTCCTGCCTGCCTCAGCCTCCCAAAGTGCTGGGATTACAGGTGTGAGCCACCGCTCCTGGCCATGAATGGTTTTAAAACATACGTTTACATACATGTATATGTTTCCATAAAATGTATTTAGTACTGTTTTGCATGGTCTCGTTGCGTGAATGGGAGCATGAACCTACTTTTCGGAAACTTGCCTATTTTCATTCCACTATTTGTCTCAGCATCCTCTGAATGTTAATATACAGAACGTAGGAATTCTTCTTGAGAGACACAGAGCGATTTCCAAATTTAGTGGTCACAATTAGTGCGGCAATGAGGATTCTCTAGAATATTCCTCTGGCATCGGTCTATAGCAGTGCTGTGTGGGACGACAGCCCTTGGCCCGTGTAGCAATTTAAATCATTAGTAAAACAAAATCACATTGAAAATTGAATTCCTCAGCCCCACTGGCCAGACTCCAGCTGCCCAGCGCCCCAAGCTTGGCGGTGTTGGACAGTGCTGTTCTAGAACGTTCTATCGCTGCAGAGTGTTCTGTTGGATAGCAGAGATCTGGGATGGGCTCACTCTGCAATGGTAGGATTCCTGCAGTCCTGTTTGGGAATGTTAAAATCACCTTTCTTCCATGACATGATGGTAGTCACAATTTAAGGGGAAATGCTCTTGTGTGGCAAAACAGTAAGGTGGCAATCCTACATGGGTCCTCCTAATTTTTAAAAAAATTTTTGTGGAACTTTTGGAATATCCCGCAGCCTGACATGTTTGACTGAGGCCCCCTAGTGGCTCCGGGTGTCAAGTACAGTACAATTCGGGCTGTGTGTGTGTGCGCGCGCGCGCGGCGGATGCTTCCTTGCACTACTGAGAGGCAGGAACGCAGCAGAGGTTCACGCCTGCATTCTAGAAACACAGATACATGTTGGGAACAACAGATGTGAATAACCTCCTGCAGGACCCCCTGAAACCACGGGAAGTATTTCAGCAGCTCTTAAAATTTAAAAAAAAAAATTTAATGAAAATGAAAATTCAGCCCCTTCCCAGACAGCTCAAAACTTTAGTTGGAGATGTCGGGAGAGGCTGGGCGACGGGTGCAGGGGACCTCTCTGGAATATTTCCGCAGCTTCCTGGGAGTCTGCAGTTATTTCGAAGTAAAATGTAAGGAATGAGTTGGGACACAGCCTGGGCAGTTCAGTCTCCACGCCAGGGTGCTTGTTTTTCTTTATTTTTGTATAGTTTCTTGAACATGAAAATGTACTGTTTTTAGAGTTGGTTTGGAATATTTATTCTATCTGTTGAATAAATGAATATCTAAATATCCATCTAGAATATCTACCCATTTAGGATAAATGGAATCAGGACCCGGCTTTCGTGGTTGACGATGTTGCTATTTTCATTTTTTGAATTTTGTAGTCACGATCTTTTTTTTTGCCAGCGCGCACTTTCAGTAGCTTTCGCGCTTTATGGGCCGCCGGCGTAGCCTTTATTTAGAAATGTTTTATGACGATCATTCTTTGCTATGGTGTACTTTGGGCACAATGTCCCCGATGGTTAGAAACCCCTGTGTTTTTGGAGGGTGGCCCGAGGGTCCTGATGTCCCCTTGCTGTGCTCACAGCCCTGCGGTATTGGGGGTCCCCTTTGCTAGGCCAAGGGTCTCCTGAGCTCATTCCAGCCACGATGTCCTGAAGTCAGCTCAGGCCCTGGGCTGGACACGTCAGGGGGGATTAGCGTGAGCTGGATGATTCCTGTTCCCCAGGAAAACCTGGGGACGTCTGGGGCAGCTGTTCCTGGGGCCTTTGGGTGGCTGGCTGTAGAATTTATCACCGAACCAGGACGCTTTGGGGAGTGCAAAGGGTGCACTGTGGATAGCCAGCCGTTCAGGACAGCCATGGGGCGCCAGCCACCTCTGTGTGTCAGGAGTGACCTGCCCAGGCTGTGCAGGTGCAGAGAGGGCAGAAGCCTGCGGTGGCCTCGTGTGGACGGGCGTGCGCGTGTCTCTTCGATCCTGCTGCCATTTCTTTTGGGTCTGTCCCCAGAAGTGGAACTCATCCCATAGTATGGACACATCCGATTTCGTTTAACCATCCGTCTGTTGACAGAACAATATTTTTATGGCCGGTTCAGTGGAGCCCCAAGCCCCCGCGGGTGGGCTCTCTCACGGGGCCTGGTCTCGTCCCCAGCCTTCCTCTCCACGCAGGGCGTCCACGTGGACCACACGGCCGAGCTGCAGGGCGTCCGCTGGGCCAGCAGCTTGCAGCAGGAGGCCTCGGACTATCACCGCGCGCTGACGCCCGCCCTGGAAGCGCTGGTGAGGGCGGCCTGCGTCCGGGGTTCCGGGAGGCGAAGTGGGTGGCCGGGTCCCTGGCACGTGCAGGACGAGGCCGGGTGGCGGGGCTGGCGCACGCAGGGTAGAGCTGTGCCTGGAGGGGACTGACTCCTGCAGGACTTGGAGGCCATGCAGAGGTTTTACATTTTATTCTGGAGGGGAAATCAGAGCTGTCACGCAGCGGGGAGAGTGTAAAATGTCGCAGTCGCCGTGTAAAGCAGGCTGGCGGGTTCTCGGAAGGCTAAATAAACATAGTTATCACGCGACCCACATTCCCCTCCTAGGGATCTGTGCAAGAGAAATGAACACAAGCGTCCCCACAGTCACTTCTACACGAATGTCCCCAGTAGCATGAGTCACAATAGCCCAAAGGCGGAAACCCAAATATTCATCAATGAAAAATGGATAAACACAACGTGGTCCGTCCACACGGGGAACATCACTCAGCCACGAAAAGGGACGAGGCTCTGACACAGGCTACAGTGTGGATGGACCTTGAGGACATCGTGCCTTTCCTGGCTACATGACGTTCCACGTGTGGACGGACCGCGTCGTGCGTGTCCTTTCTTTTCTTGATGGACACGTGGGCTGTTTCCGCCTTTGGCCGTTGCGAATCCAGCGTCGTGAACACGGGTGTGCGCGTGTCTCTTCGAACCTGCTGCCATTTCTTTTGGGTCTGTCCCCAGAAGTGGAACTCATCCCATAGTATGGACACGTCCGATTTCGTTTAACCATCCGTCTGTTGACAGAACAATATTTTTATGCAAATAACTTCAAAATGCCCCTTCCTGTCATTTGCACGGCGCTGTGAACTCTACATTTATTGAGTGTAGAAGGAGATGCTTTCTCATGGGACCCCCCTCCAGGTCCCTCAGATGCACGACAGGCCTCCGTGGTGGCGGGTGCCTGCGCTGCGCGGCTCAACATTTGTTGGTCTTTCTGTTGCAGTTCCTAAGTAGCTTTCAGAAGACAGAGTTAGAGGCGAGTTGCGTGGGCTGCACGGTGCTGAGTTACAGGTGAGTTGGAGCCTCCACTGGGTGAAGGAACCTTAGTTCTGGGAGATTCTGGGAGATTCCAGAAAATTTCAGACATGATTCCAACAGAAAGGAGCCCCTCCCTCTCCAAGGGCCTCTTCTCCTACCTGTAGGGACAGGAACTCCAGTGTCCTGGTGCATTTCCGGCTGCACTTTCTGCTGCGTGCCCTGCAGCCGCTGAGCCTTGCCCTGGTGGAGGAGCTACTGCAGCAGGGAATCCGGGCAAGGCTGCGGGAACACAACATCCCCCTGGCGGCCTATGGCACCATCGTGTCGGCCGAGCTCGTGGGTGAGTGTCCCTCCAGACCAAAACACCAGCAGGAGGAGGCCGGGGGTGGCTTCCGCGGGAGGAGAGCCCCAGCAGGTTGCATTCCGTTTTACGTTCTCAATCATCACCCCTTCCGGTGAAAAGAAAGCACACCCACGTTTCTTCCCCTCCGTGGCATAGACCAGGGGTCGGCCACCTCTTTCTGTAAAAGACCAGAGTGTAATTATCGTCATCTCTGTGGGGCTTTGGTTTCTGTGACAGCCACCAACGCTGCTATTGTGGCCCCAAAACAGCCATCAGCAATACATAAAAGAATGGGCGTGGCCGTGTGCTGATAAAACTTTTTTGTTTGTTTGAGACTGAGTCTCTGTCTGTTGCCCGGGCTCCAGTGCCGTGGCGTCAGCCTAGCTCACAGCAATCTCACACTCCTGGGCTCAAGCGATCCTCCTGCCTCAGCCTCCCGAGTAACTGGGACTACAGGCATGTGCTACCATGCCTGGCTAATTTTTTATATATATTTTTAGTTGTCTGGCTAATTTCTTTCTATTTTTAGTAGAGACGGGGGTCTCACTCTTACTCAGGCTGATCTCAAACTCCTGACCTCAAGCGAGCCTCCCACCTCGGCCTCCCACAGTGCTAGGATTACAAGGCATGAGCCACCACTCCCGGCCCCGGTAAAACTTTATTGATGATGACAAGAGGGCCAGATGTGGCCCACAGCAGTAGTTGGCCAACCCCTGCTATAGAAATAAGAGCCAACGCTGTGCTCTAAAGTTGTGCGGCGCAGCAGGTTGTGATCGGAGAGCCGGACGCCAGTGCAGACCGCTGTTAGGTTAAAGATTCATCACTTTAGCCTCTCTGTACAGGACAGTTGTGGGTCCCTCCCCGCCATGCCCCCCACGCTGCTGGGGTCTTGGTGGCCTCTGCTCCAGCGCTAACGGAACTTCCCGCGGTGGTGGAAATGTTCGCCGTCTGCACTGTCCTATGTGGGAACCACCAGCCCCCTGTGGCTGCTGATTTGAGCCAGAATTTGAGTGGCTTCCGTGGCGGACGGTGCAGCTTTCTGCTTTACTCCGCCAGCCGTCTGCGGTTAGGTGTTTTCAAGGAATTTCACTCTCATGGAATGAGCTTATGTCTACTCTGTTTTGCTGCAGGAAGCCAGGAGGGGCCGTTAGCAGAAAGAGACTTAAAGTCAGGTATGTCTTTCTCTCTGTCGTTTTCTCTGGTTGCAATTACCTGCAGGGGTTTCCTAAGACTTCTTTCAACTAAGCAACAGAAAGCCCCGGAAAGTTGCAAATGCTGGTTTTGCAACTTCCTGTGCAAGTGTTAGATTCGCAGTCCTGTGTGAGCCAAGGATTTAATCAGGAGGCACTTTGCATTGCACATGGCTGTTCATGGTCATGAGAAAACATTAATTTTTTTTTTTAAAGAGGTGGAAGCCTGTCGTTAAAAGAAATGTCAAAAAACAAATCAATAATGTTTGGGTTTTTTTTACCAAAAAAAAAAAAAAAGGAAACAAACAAAAAAAATCAATTTAGAAAAATCCTCAATTACAAAATCCTGAAAATTGAATTGTCAGATCAAAACATACTCATCGCGCATCTTTGGCTAAGATCGTATCTTTTTGGTTAAGACGATGTGTTTTATGTTATGCGTGCTTTACCACAATTTTAAAATTTTAATTTAAACTGTCTCTTCCTTTGTAAAAAATGTGGTTACTGAAAAATCTGGAAGTACACACGAGGCTCACGTACGTTTCTGTCGCGCAGACCGACGTTCTCGTGTTGTTACTGTCTGTACCGATTGCAAGAAAAATCGTTCTGAGATATTCAGAGATGGGTAAACAGATAAGAGATGTCTGCCAGACTCTGGGGGCTCCACGTGGAGGGCGGGGTCGCACTGCAGCCAGGAAAGGCAGGGCGAGGTCAGGAGCTGGGCTCTTCTCTGCCTTCAGGCCACTGTCCGGGGAGCGCCTTTTCCTGCTGGAACAGCCAGTGCGTGACCACAGCGAACCCGGAGTGCGACGACAGAATGGACTGCTCTGATGGATCCGACGAGGCGCACTGTGGTCAGTCTGCCTGTCCAGCCTGGTCTCGGGGCCATGTCCTCTCTGCAGGGTCAGCTGTGGGCTCTGTCCCTGTGCACGGCATTTACTAGAGCCGGGCAGAGCTGCCCATGGTATAGGGAAGAATGCGAGCAAAAGACACAGTTAAGGCCGGGCGCAGTGGCTCACGCCTGTAATCCTAGCACTCTGGGAGGCCGAGGCGGGCGGATTGTTTGAGCTCAGGAGTTCAAAACCAGCCTGAGCAAGAGCGAGATCCCGTCTCTACTAAAAATAGAAAGAAATTAATTAATTTAAATTAATACTAAAAAATATATAGAAAAAATTAGCCGGGCATGGTGGCGCATGCCTGTAGTCCCAGCTACTCGGGAGACTGAGGCAGTAGGATCGCTTGAGCCCAGGAGTTTGAGGTTGCTGTGAGCTAGGCTGACGCCACGGCACTCGCCCC
>CAUYSK010115700.1:0-10489 GCA_963575035.1 Avahi laniger
TGGGGAGGATACAGGAAGGTTAGATTGCTTACAAGAGAAATATGTTACAAAGAAACTAGGAATCAACAGAGGGAGAGGTTTGGTTGGGCAGTATTGCACCTGACATTCTTAAAAGGGAAAAATAAACATCTTCAAAAAAGAAAAAAAATTAGTAATATGAAAGCCAGAGACCTTTCTTGCCTTCTTGCTTAGAAATTATCATAGCATTTCAGTCATGGAAATAACAGAAGTATGGAGGAGTAAGGTGTTTGTGAAAATAAAGAAGTCTGCAACTTAAAAATGCCATGGAGAGGAATTTAGCTGTGAATAGGATGTAAATGAGTAGCAAAGAAGACAGAGAAGTCTAAATTAACTCAAGGCTAAAACTAGAGAAATGCAAATGCAAAAGCTGACAAGGCAGTTTAGTTGGAATAGAGCAGACAAGACAGAATTGATTCTGGCACATATCAGATTACATATAGTGCTGACACAAACACCTCTGGGCCAAAAGTTGAAGTCAACTGGAGACCCTTGACTGACAGGGAATTACAGTTGAGAGTTAGCCCCACAAAGGAGGTAATTGATGGGAATATAATTCTAACACATAAATGATTATGTAGAAAATCTGAGAACACTGACCCATAAAAAATTTGTGAAATTAATTAATACTCTTTTTTAGAGGTAGAAGAGCCTGGACAAACTCATTTCATTTTTCTGTGTGTATTTTAGCAATTTTCCACCTCTCAATCATGTTCCATCTCTCAAGCATAGGTCTGTTCAGGTTTAGAGGTCTTAAAGGGCAACCACTATGCAATTTATTCCCTCTTTTCCTCACCTCTTTCCCAGTCTTCCATCCAAAGAGTTGGAAGTGTGAGCAGTGAGAAGTCAAATCCATCCAGAGGAGACAGAGTCTGCCGGACATACACAAGTATAAGGAGGGACTAGCTGTCCAATCACATAGCTGGAGAAAGACCAAAGGTGACTTTTTTTTTTAGGCATATGGCAGCAAAAAATTTTGAGGTAGAGGTAAGTGATGAGTACCTCCAGGAAGGAGGTAGAAACTACGGTCTGATAATTTAGAGATATCCAGGCAGGTAATGTAGCACCAACAGCAGGGGCCCAACTGTGGGAATGACTTTACTCCAGTGGATGGATCCACAAAAGCAGGATAGGTCCCCAATTCTGGGGAAACTGGGTTCAAGGCTTTTCATATCAACAGCCATTTAGGAAAATGAAGCCTATTCTAGAAAATCCACTAGAATGTACAAGATCAAGGTTTTAAAGACCAGACACTAGAAATGAATCTCCAAATCGGAATAAAGCAAATCAAGAAAGCTACAACTCCTTAAAGTCCCCATACGAGAAATGGGGTGGGGTCTGGAGCCTGTAATAGTCATAATAATTACAATTACTTTAATCATTGAAATCCTATAAAAGGTATAATATTATTTCCATTTTAGAGAGACTAAATTCCCCAAAGGTATACAGGTAGTATATAGCCAGGAAGCTACAAAATCTATTAAGTAAGTGACAAAAAGATACCATTATGTAGGTAAAAGAAAGATTCAAGACAAGGACTGAACACTTCTTCTAGAAGTCCTTCGAGGAAAAAAGGACCATTGCTGGGTATGTCCGTCTTCCAAAACAAGGTTCCTCCTAATATGATAGAGTTCTTAGCTCCTGTTTTCACAAACCCTTTATTAATAAATAAAATTCCAGTATGTAAATGTACTTCTTATACTCCCATTTAAGGTTTCCCTGGAACATTCACTGAAGTTGAATCACTCTCAGATATGTCAGCTTCTTTAAGTCCAGGAAGACTACTTAAAATATTTTGAATTTGAGAGTAATTCTCACGTACAACTTTGATATATCTCAGATGATGTTTTTATTGCTGCATTATAAATTATATATTGCAGCAATAATAAAATATTTATAAATGAAATGTTTAAGTCAGTGATTTTAGGGTGAAACAGCTTTGGTGGTTCCACTGTAATAGCCTAGAGCTAGAAGAAGTCTTCACAGGATAAAATGGCTGATCTGTTAACTCATAGTTTTTTGGTGAAACAATCCCAACTTGTGTAAGTGATAAGGGGAATTTTTTGGTGTTTAGTACTAAGAAGTACTCACCTAACCTGGCTTTCACACAGAGCTGGGTCCTAAAGCTCAAATAATGGTATTAAAATTTGGTTTTTCTCTCTTTCCATCTTTTGTATTGGATTTCTTCAGTTTTGACTTCTCTCTCAGACAGGCATTCTCCACATGGTGGTTGCCCGGCAGCTCAAGGCTTACATTCAACCAGCATAGCAGCTCAGCATAAAGTGACTTTTCATTTACTCAACAAATATATCTTGAGTGCCTACCATATGTCAGCACTGTTCTCAATGTGGAGATACATCAGTAAAGAAGAGGAAAGTCTCTGCTTTTCTGATTCCTTTTCTAGGTCCAGCATTTGTCACACTAATTCCAAGTCTGACTACTATTATGATAAATGCTAGATCTAGAAAATAGTCGCAAGTCTGACTACTATGATACTGACTTGGGTCATAGGCCCATCCATGAACCGGTTATTATTCCCTGGGGGAATGGAATGTCCTGATTCACCAAACCTGAGACTTACATTATACCCACCCTTAAAGAAGGGATGACAGAATCAATAACACTCAAATTACCTTGATCAAGAATGAGAAAACAGAAGTTCCCCAAAGAGCAATTTGGGTGCTTTTACCAAACAATGGGTGTGACCCTGGAGAAAAACATTTTCAATTAAAACTCCAAATTCAGGGAGGCTAAATGAGGAAATCTCCCCAGAAAAATATGCTCAGATAAGATAAAAACATGAGTTAAATAAGTTTCCAGAAACACCAAATCTAGATGCTCCCTCGTTTAGTCAACAAGCACAAGCAGGAAAATAGTCTTGAAATAAAGAGTAAGTTGGTGGGTGTAGTGCACTTCTATGGATAATAGCAATAGGTAGCCATTGTCTTCTTGCATTGTCTGAGCATTATCTATTTATAGAATTTCAGCACTCACCAAGGGAATAGCTCTGGGCTATACAGATACTTGTTTCTTTCCATGGATGGTGAAAAGTGTGTTCAATCTTGAGTCACCCCCAAGTGAGCAGAGTTCAAGCTATTAAAGACCAAGGCCTCAGGCTTGGTAATTTATAAAATTTACTTTGTTCCTCTATATTTTTGAGAAAAAACTGCCCCCTATGCTTTGGGAAAATTGATTCAAAATTTGTCTAATGTGCTGACTTAAGTATCTTCTAATGAAGTTTTATTTTTTCTATCAGCAGTGTTGGGGTAGTTGCATGTGTTTTTTTTAACATGATAAATAGATATAGATATATAGACACACATCTGTCTATATATGGGTATTTGAAAAGCAAAATTATTAGAGATTTCTGATATGGTAGTTAAGAAGGTACAATGTAGCTAAACTGCCTAAATTAAATATCATGACTCTGACATTAAGCTTCTAAATGAACTTGAGCAGGACACTTCTCTGAGACAGTTTTTCATCACAGGAATAACAGTACTCACAGTATAAAATTATTGTATATATTAAATGCACGAGCATAAAACACTTAGACCAATGCCGACGTACCATTAGCATTCAGTAAGTTTAACCATCACCATATTCAGGATACTTCACTACAACTAACAGGATTCTCATCTTAAGCTGATACAGTAATCTTTAGTACTGTTCAACAAGTATTTCTGACTATCCCTGCTTAAGGGCACATAGCGTAATTGTACTTACTTTCCCTCTTATAGACAGAGCTATATGATTAGTTCTGGGAGGTAGGTTGTGAGTGGAAGTAGTATCTGTCAGTTCTGGACTAGAGCATTTGATTGTTGATATGAGACCATCCAGAACTCACTCTTCCTTCAGGAAAAGAAACCAGAAATTTGGGAAACCATCAACCCAGATCGCTGCCTGCAATAAGCAGAAGCCCTGCTGACCTCCAGTAGACCTGTAGCATGAGTGATAAATAAGCCTTTGTTGTATTAAGCCCCCGAAATGTTTGGATTGTTACTGATACATAATATAACTTATCTTGACTAATACAAGCAACTTATACAATAAAACATTTAACTATCTCAGATAAAGTCTTGGGGCAGACAGTTCCAGAGTTAGTTTACTGGTAAAGCCAGTAATTCTGAGCCTTCTTTGATTAAAAGACAGCTGTGCTGTGGCAGCTCCAAACATCATACTCTCACATAGCAACCCAATCAGGAAGTGGGACAGTGGGGATCCAAGACAAAACGGATCATTTCCCCTCAGAGCTCTCTCTTTTATCAGGGAAAAAAAATATTTTCCAGAAGTCCCCTACAGATTTCCCATATATCTTACAGTACTGGAACTTATGTCAAACTGTAGATTAATCAGTGACAGAAATAAAGCAATCATAGGCATTCCTTATTTTATTGCGCCTTGCTTTATTGCACTTTGCAGATACTGCATTGTTTGCAAATTGTTCCCGTGCCATTTTTCAAACAGCATGTGCCCACTTTGTGTCCCTGTGTCACATTTTGGTAATTCTCACAACATTTCAAACTTTTTCATTATTATTATACCTGTTATGGTGATCTATGATTAGTCATATTTGATGTTATCATTGTAATCGTTTTGGGGGCACCACAAATCATACCCACATAAGATGGTGAACTTAATTGCTAACTGTTGTGCGTATTTTAACTCCATTGACCTGCCATTCCCCCTTCTCCCTGAGACATATCAATATTGAAATTAGGCCAGTTAATAACCTTACAATGGCTGCTAAGTGTTCAAGGAAGAGTGATGTGTCTCTCACTTTAAATCAAAAGCTAGAAATGACTAAGGTTTGCCAAGACAGACTGAAATCTAGGCCTCTTGTGCCAGTTAGCCAAGTTGTGAATGTAAAAGAAAAGTTCTCAAATTAAAAGTGCTACTTCAGTGAACACACAAATGATGAGAAAGCAAGACAGTTTTATTGCTGATAGGGAAAAAGATTTAGTGGTCTGAATAGAAAATCAAATCAGCCACATTTTCTTAAGCCAAAACCTAATCCAGAACGAGGCTCTAACTCTACTCAATTTAAGGCTGAGAGAGGGGAGGAAGCTTCAGAAGAAAAGTTTGAAGCTGGCAGAGGAAGGTTCATGAGGTTTTAAAAAAAGAAGTTATCTCCACAACATAAAAGTGAAAGGTGAAGCGGCAAGTGGAGGTGAAGAAGCTATAGCAAATTATCTAGAAGATCTAGCTAAGGTAATTGATGAAGGTGGCCACACTAAACAACAGATGTTCATGTTGACAAAACAGTCTTCTTTTGGAAGATGATGTCATCTAATACTTTCATAGCTAAAGAGGAGTAGTCAATGCTTGGCTTGAAAGTTTCAAAAGACAGGCTGACTCTCTTGTTAGGGGCTAATGCAGATGGTGACATTTAAGGTTGAAGCCAATGCTCATTTATCATTCTTCAAATCCTAAGGCCCTTAGGAATTATGCCAAATCTACCCTGCCTGTGTTCTATAAATGGAATAACAAAACCTGGATGACAGTGCATCTGCTTACAACATAGTACACTGAATATTTTAAGCCCACTGTTGAGACCTGCTGCACAGGAAAAAAAAAAAAAAAGATTTCCTTCAAAATATTACTGCTCATTGCCTATGGACCCAGTTACCCAAGGGCTCTGATGGAGATGTACAAGGAGGTTAATAGTGATTAATACCTGCCAACACAACATCCATTCTGCAGCACGTGGATCAAAGAGTAATTTTGACTTTCAAGTCATATTTAAAAAATACATTTTGTAGGCTACAGCTGACATAGATAGTGATTCCACTGATGGATCTGGGCAAAGTAAATTGCAAACCTTCTGGAAAGGATTCAATATTTTAGATGCCATTAATAACATATTCATGGAAGAAGGTCAAAATGTCAACATTAACAGGAGTCTGCAAAAAATTGATTCCAACACTCATGGATGACTTTGAAGGGCTCTAGACTTCAGTGGAGGACGTAATTACAGATGTGGTGGGACTAGCTAGAATTAGAACTGGAGTCTGAAGATGTGACTGAATTGCTGCAATCTCATGATAAAACTTGAATGAGTGAGAAGCTGCTTTTTATGGATTAGCAGAGAGTGGTGATGAATATGCTGTGAACATTGTTGAAATGACAACAGTGGATTAGAATATTTCATAAACTTAGTTGATAAAGCAGTAGCAGGGTTTCAGAGGATTGACTCTGATTTTGAAAGAAGATCTACTGTGGGTACAATGCTATCAAACAGCATCCCATACTACAGAAAAATATCTCATGAAAGAGTCAATGGATGTGGCAAACTTCATGGATGTTGTATCTTAACATGCCACAGCTGCTCCAACCCTTAGCCACTACCACCTGATCAGTCAACAGCTGTTAGTCTTCAACATCAAGGCAAGACCCTCCACGATGATTATGACTCAAAGGCTCAAATGATCTTTAGCATTTTTTAGCAGTAAAGTGTTTTTACATTAAGGTATATACATTTTTTAGACATAATGCTTTTGCAACTTAATAGACTACAGTATAGTGTAAACATAACTTTTATATGCATAGGAAAGTTTGTCTGTCTAAGCAACCAAGAGCATTTTTCACAGGAGTAATGGCCTTCTACAAGACTCTGTGTAGAACTGAAAGACGACTTCTTAAAATGAGGTTTTTCTATGCTTTCAGTTTGTTCTAGGAGAGAATTTTAGGTCTACTGAGAAGAAACTGAGGTACACTGGTAAATATCACTGCTTGCATACTAAAGTGAATAATGTGGAACTCTAAATAGATTTGCTCAGCTGCAGTATTAGATGGCTAATAATTTAATGTACACTAAAGTATGTTAATAGGGAAAATGTGTAATCATAAATTAATTATCTAGATTATGATCATTCCCAACTTTGAACAGTTCTTGAATGATAATATATGACTAGAATACAAAATGAATAGTGGCTTACTTTAGTCTAAGGTAAGAGAGATGGGAAGAAAGCAGCTTACCTGAGAATAAGGATGATTTGCTCTGCAACCCCCTTATGGCTTTAAAAAATGACATAATTTGCTGTTTAAAAGCATGGATTCCAATTAAAAGCTAAATACAGAAGACTACCATGTCTTTCCATAATGTGACCATCCAGGAAGGCAAAAGAAACAGCAAAACAAATTCTACCTGTGGCACACATTTTCCTTATTGATATTTGCAATTCCAATTTCAATAGCACAGGTGTATTTGCCTCTGAATATTGCAATGCAAACCCTTTCAGTGTTAAAAATAGGAGCCCAAAAGGAATCTCAGGCTTTGTTGGCCTGCAGAATCTTGTAACTGCAGATTGATTTTAATGTATCCAGGGATTTTTTTTTTCTGTCTTATTGTGCTTGCTTTAGAATGGCATTTAAATTATCAAACCATTACCCCCTCAAGCACAAATGTTCTGCCAACCCTTGTGATTTGAGTTATTTGTGCTAAAATTAGAAGAGTTCTACTGAATATTTTTATCAAGTCCAATGATTGGAACATATATTTTTCTCATGCTATAGTTCCAAGACCTTTAAAAGGGATTGGACAATAACTCTAAATCATTTTTTTGATGAGGAGATATATACTCTTAACAGTAGGTATCCTTCCAAAAGTTTACTAACAATAGGAATCCTTCTAAAAATTTAATGCCAGTTATTCTGCCTGATGCACAAGTAAAATGCAGTCTACTCAAATTAATTAATCCATGTTTCTCATTTGTTTATCCCACATTGAATTTTATCTCCAAGTAACAATATTACAAAATTGATTTATACAATATGAGGATATATTTCCCTGTGTATATCGCTGATTCACCTTTTCTCAAATCAAAGCTTCATCATGTAAACTTTAACCCCATTTCCAGCAGAGACCTTACTACTAACAAAAATAGCTTCTAGCAACTTGTTAGGAGAGTCTCTGTATGATCATGACCAAGACAAATGACCTTGAAGATTTAGAGCACTAAAAACAATTTAGTTACATTTAGCCTTAACAGATATTTAGCAGCATGTTTAGCAGCATGTATCAAAATTCAATTTTATCTGAAACTGAATAAAATGTATTGGATGTTATAATAAGACAATAACTCACTTTCGAACTTGTAGACAAAGATGATATTAATTGGAATATAAAAAAATAGTCAACTTGTACCCTTCTAATATCATAAATCAGCATGTTTGATTGATTGCTGAAAGCTTGGTTTTGATGATTAGCAGTCATGTATTGAGTTTAAATGACATGTTTGTCTCATGGCTAATACTAACTAAATCTATTTATCAACTTGTCAGTGGCTTCTATAATGAGGTCACACTTTTGGTGCAGAACAAACAGAAACCAGGAATCTATCATCATCATCCCACTGTAACATTACTGTTAAGTGAACCAAGAAAGAAAGAAATGCATCTATTAACCTCATACGCTTTGGGAAATGGATGTTTGTGTCCGCATCCCCTGTGATGTATTGGGTAATGGCCTTCAAGGTGACAATCTCTTGTTCTATACAGGGGGTCAAAAGAGTAGAATGTAAGCTAACGCAAATGTTTTAGGATGTATCACAACATCTGAATCTTTCTGATGCTTAGCATTTTATTTCCCAAAGGATGAGGCTACTAAAAGGAGAAAAAAATCGACTTCTTAGATGAGGAAGCAAAATGAAACAGTTAATTTAAAAAGAGATTATTTTGTTTTTGCTATGAAAATAAACAAGAAATCTCATTCTCAGAAGAAAGTCAACTTAAAGTACCTCTTTATTTTACATATCCCTGTGGATTACACATTTAAGAATACTAAGGAATGATAAATCAGATATATTTTTTTTTAAAATGATTGTGACAGCGTAAGAAGCAGGGTTTTATGTTTCTTTTCTGACTTAGCATCTTGTCTGACTTGCAAGCAGTCCAAAGGAAAAGAGAGTACCACTTAGACAAGGGAGTAAGGTGAGAGACTACCCAAACAGCATCATTCTGGTAAACTCTGCTAGTCCTTCCAAGGATAGTGTGTGCAAATGCTGAACTACATAAAACATAACATGGATTTCTGGGCACGTGGGATGCCTTTAGATAATTCAAGACACAAATAACATATGGTGCATTGACTATTCCACTGTGGTTTTGAATTTAGGTGATTTTGACTCACACATGAAAGTTCAAAGATCACACATCAGTGTGATGTGTATGAGGGTTTTCTTAGGAATAAAAAGTCTAAAAATTTCTGAAGACAACATTGTACAGTAAAAGCACAATGAAATGTACAGAACTAAAGACACTGGATTTTGTCTAGAGGTTACCTCTGGCAAAAGAGAAAGGGATGTAATCAGAGGTGGTCATTATGTGGCCTTAGCTATAGCCATAACATTTTGGTTTTTCAGCTGAATATGGGTAAATGGATAGCATACTTTATTCCTTTTAGCTTGGCTTAAATTTTAATAATATGTTTGAAAGAATTAAAGAAGTCTATGAAAAAGCTTCTGCACAGCTAAGGAAACAACAGAGGAAAATGGGAGAAAATATTTGCATGCTATACATCCAATAAAAGGCTAATAACTACAATCTACAAAGAAGTCAAGCAAATCAGCAAGAAAAAAAAATCAAACATCATTAAAAAGTGGACAAAAGACATAACAGAAGCTTTTCAAAAGAAGATAGACTAATGGCCAGTAAACATATGAAAAAATGCTCAATGTCTCTAATCTTCAGGGAAATGCAAATCAAAACCACAACAAGGTATCACCTAACTCCAGTGAGAATAACTTTTATCAAAAAATCCCAAAACAGCAGAGGCTGGCAAGGATACAGAGAGAAAGGAAAACTTACACTCCTGGTAGAACTGCAGATCAGTACAACCTCTATGAAATATAATACGGAGATACCTCAAAGAACTGAAAGTACACCTACCATTTGATCCAGCAATCCCATTACTGGGCATTTACCCAAAGGCAAAAAAGCCAAAATGACACTTGCACATGAATGTCTATTGCAGCACAATTCACAATCGCAAAGATATGGAATCAACCTAAGTGCCCCTCAATTCATGAGTGGATTAATAAAATGTGGTATATGTATATCATGGAGTACTACTCAGCTATAAAAAAAAATGAATTAATACCTTTTGTAACAACCTGGATGGAACTGGAGACCATTCTCCTAAGTAAAGTATCACAAGAATAGAAAAACAAACAGCACGTTATACTCCCTATTAAATTGAAACTAACCCATCAGCACTCATGTGCATAGATGGAAGCAAAACGCAATGGAAATCATAAGGTAGGAAGGGATGGAAGGGTTGAGTGAAATCATGTCTAATCAGTACAGTGCACACTATCTGGGTGATGGGCACACTTATAACTTTGACTCAAGCAGTACAAAAGCAATCCATGTAACCAAAACATTTGTACCACCATAATATTCTGCAATGTAAAAGAAATCCATGAAATAATGTGAAAATTCATAATGTAAAAGCCTGATTACTAAATGGTAT
>CAUYSK010115702.1:0-18301 GCA_963575035.1 Avahi laniger
CTCAGTACTCGCATGTATGCCAGAGGACACAGATGCCCCTGCCTGGCTTCAGGAGCCTGGCATGACGAGGAACTTTCTAGGGCTTTCACGGTCAGGACATCTCTGCAACAAAAGACAAGTGGTTGCCCTCGTACTGCCCGCCACAAAGAAAGAGGCACAATCTTTGTAAGCCTCTTTGGATTTTCAAGGTAATATAAACCACATTTGAAAATGCCGCTCTAACCATATAACTCATAATATAACCCTGTCAGCCCAGAATGTTCTTTTCCCGCCCCCAGTACTTCTGTCAGCCTCACCATTAGTGAATTTACAGAATGCCTGAGCCAGCACCCTGGTATCCTGCATAATATCACCTCCAACCAGGGACATTTTACAATAAAGGAAATGATTCTGTGGGCTCGCGCCCATAGAATACCCTGGGTTTACAACATGCCTAATGCCAGAAGCCATTGGCTGGACAGAATGATGGGAGGATCTACTGAAAGCCCAGTTATAGCCCCTGCCGGAAGAAAACATCTATGAGGGAACAGGGCAAAATGCCTGCCTTAAAGTTTAGAGATTAAACCAATGGCAAAGCTGTGGTGTCATCATCCCTCACACCCAGGCCAGGTAAACTGGGGTGCAGGTGGAAGTAGCCCCTCACTAGTATGCCTAGTAGCACACTACAGAAGTTAGCTGCCCATGCGCATGACCTTGGCTTTGGTGGGTATGGAGCTTGTCTTAGTCCATTCGGGCTGCTATAACAAAACACTATAAACTGATAGCTTATAAACAACATAAATTCATTTCCCACAGTTCTGGAGGCTGGGAAGTCCAAGATCAAGGCAGATTTAGTGTCTAGTGAGAGCCCAGTTCCTGGTTCACAGATGGCACTGTCTCTGTGTCCTCATGTGGTGGAAGGGGCAAGGGACCTCTCTGGAGACTCTTTCAGAAGGGCACTAATCACCTCCCAAAGGCCCCATCTCCCAAGACCATCATCTTGGGGGTTAGAATGTCAACATACGAATTTGAGAGGGACACAAACGTTCAGACTATATCAGAGGTCCATGTCCAAAGCAGGAAAACAGTCACGGTTTTGATCCACTGGAAGCTGAAACACCCCCATAAGGCTATTTTGGCCTCCTTGAACCAGTGAACCAAGAACCAGAGTAGGGGGTCCAGTGGAAATCTGGAGGGAGATATCAGCAGGACTATGTTTGAAATCTAGAAGATTCATTGAGGTACTGCTTTGTTCTTCTTTGTCTCACATTCCCAGACAACAGAAGACTACAGAAAGGTCACCCAGATCTCATACCCTGTAGCACGGCAGCTGTGGGTCACCTCACCAGGTAAAGAATCCATCTAGTGCAGGGCTGGTGAATGGTGTGGGTGGGGGGGTCTAGGCCTATCTAGGCCCCTGACCAGCGGTCAAGCTGGGAAGTGTAGCAGCTGGGTTTATACACTCACTTGTTTATCACCACTTCATTCCTATTTCCTCATGTGAAGGACATAGCCTTGGCTAACCTTTAAGGTCTCAGATGGAAATACAAGCAAATTAACATCATTTTGCAATAAGAGTAGCTGATGGCACTTCATGCGTCCCCTGTACTGGGACATGAGCTCTTTGTCCAGAAGGACAGGAACGGATGCTGAGGGCAGAGGGGTGGGCTGGGCCAACCCCTTCACCCTCCTGCATCTGGTCTCTGCCCCGGGAGGCTGCATCGCTTAAACTCTACCACAGACCCCCAAGAAGTCTGGTTTGCAGGTGAGTTTGGTCAGTGAAAGCCCGGGCAGCAGGAGGAGGACACCGAGGTCAGAGGATTATTCTCTGCTTCCTCCACTGAGATCACTTCGGGCTGGTAAGCCCTTCCACGAATGTCGCAGTTCCCATCTAGGCGGCTTGCTCCAGTCACTCTCTATCCTTTCGGTTTCTCCCTCCACTAACCCTAGGGGCAAAGTCTCCGCTATTGCCAGCACTGGTTCCTGCGCTACGCCATGGTTTCCCCATACCTGCCACATCTTTGCGATTATTTCCTTATAAACAAAACCACCTCAATTTATCCTAAGAGAACATGCCATCTGCTATCCCTCAGCACCCTAAACCATTCACTGTTTGAATAACGTGTCTAGAATCCAGGAACTGGGAAGTGTAGGGACAACAGTGACATGAGACCAGGCTCCCAGGCTCTGCAGTAAGTACTACTGGCTCCCACCCAGTCCTACGGCCCACTCAGGAGGCGCCTGCACACTTGGAGAACAATCCCACCTGTGCCCACGGCCGCCCAGCTCCAGCACCCACGCCCCTGCCCCCCGCGCTTGTCCTGTGCGCAGGGTGGCGGCAGAGGGCTGTGCAGGGAACACCCACATGACCCTCCACCCACAGGGTGGGGGCAACTGATGAATACCCAGTGTCCACCTCTCAGGGGGACAATGCTTCGTCCCTCGGAGACCCCACACAGGACCGGCTCCAGTTGCCCTGGGATGACGGGCTCATCAGCAGGCCTCCTGTCATTCCCCCACCTCCCGCTGCTCTTCCTCACCTCCCGCTGCTCTTCCCCACCTCCAGCCCCCCTGGTGTCTCCCAGGAGTATCTCCCAGCAACGGACTCGAACCCAAACCCTCATCTCCCCTGTCGAGGACACCCGTGCTGACACAGCCACACCCACCCTCTGCGCTGCCTCCAGGGAAGGCTGAGCGTTCCAGGCCTGGGGCGCAGCCTCCCAAGGCTGAGAGGAAACGATTTCACACTCCAAGGACACAGCCAGCCAAACTGTCCACGACGGGAAATGACACAATTGCGTCTCTCCTGACACGCGCAGAATGAGGGTGGCAGGGTAGTGGCCCCCCAAGGCCTCCATGCTTGAATTTTGGGAGCCTGTGACTATGTACGTCATGCGGCCAAAGGCAGGTTGCCGCTGTGGTCAGGGTTATGGAACCTGAGGTGGGGAGGTGACCCTGGAGGTCCAGCTGGGCCCAGTCTGATCACAGGAGCCCCGAAAGCAGAGGATCCCATGGGCCGGAGGGCAGGGGAGATGGCAGGGAGGAGGGGCCTCAGGGACACTGGAGGACAGAGGGAGGACCCTGCTGCTGGCTTTGGAGGAGGAGGAGGAGGAGGCACTGCTTCTGTGCTTCACTGATTGAGGCAACCACAAAGGCCCACACACACAGGGTCCAGGGGAAGAGGACAGAGACTCCACCTCTTAAGAGAAGAGCCTGCGGGATGGGAGATATTATTGGGGCTCATCTTTGGAAAATACAATATGCCTCAAGACTGTGTCACATTGCCCATCCCTCTCTGCCGTTCTTCTTAGGCTCTCAGAAACCCCAAAAGCCTGCTTACTTGGTTACACAAAGCAATTTGTCCCTTTGTATCTTCTGGCCACGCCACAGGAAATCTCCCCTCTCACTTCACAGTATTTTCCTAAGCACGATTTAACAGCATGCAGGTGCTCAGATCTAGGTATTACTGTGAAATACACAGCCAGAAGAGCATCTTCCTTGAGATCGATGATGTGCTACTCAGGCATAGAGAACTGGTTTCACCATAATTTACCAAAGCCACATTTGCAACGCTGTATTAATACTCTGCCCATAGTAGGGGGGCAAAAATATTTAGCGAGTGAATGGGTAAGTAAACAAATGAGTCAAATGTGGATCATCAGCCACGATATGGAAACAACCTTGTTACTTGGAACTGAGTGTTTTAATGTTATTCATTAAAGAGATTCTTTCTGTATTTGTGATATATGTGTGCTTAAAATTCATGGAGAAAATGAGCATTTTAATTACAAAATGCTGAAATCATTAATAATTTAGAGATCGTGATTCAGCATCCCTGTCTAAGGAACCTAGTCTGTGCTAAGCCCTCACTGACACATCAGACAACTCAAGGGCACAGTCAAGGGCAGTCCCAGGGGAAGGAGGAGTGCGGCCAACTTCCCCCTTACCCTCGGACACAGAAGAGTTTAAGCCCAACCTACCAAAGTGTGTGCGGCCCTGGGGATACTGCTGGGGAAGGGGAGGACCAGGATCGCACAGCAGGTGAGACCCTCACGGCGATATCAACCTCTGCCAAAGGCCACGGTCCCGCCCACCCCCTGCTCCCTCCCAGCAACCTACCCCCAGTCAGGGCAGCCTCCCCCACCACCGAGAAGCAGCCGTCTCCACCTGGAGTCCTTCATTTGCTTGCCTCTGCCGCCGGGAAGGAGTCTGTCCTCAACTCTCATCCACCAAATCGAACCCACCCTTTAACACTCTGTCAAATGGCACATCCTCCAAGAAGAAAAGGGCCCCCGCTGCCCAGCCCAGTATTAATTTCATCTCCTCTGTGCTCTCCTGTTCTCTGCACTGTCTCTGTTACTGCACTTGGCGTATTCTCTTGTCTCTAAATAGTGACGATAGGCTCAACATTCAGGGCGTGTTTACGTTATGCCTGTCTCATTGCCAGCGCTCTCCTCATCTACCCAGCAGCCCACTCAGACGCAGAGGTTGCCCTCACTTTACAGAGAGAGCCAAGGCCAAGGGTGAGTGACTTGCTCAAGGTCCCAAGCAATGTCTGAAATACAGACGAATGCCAGTGGGCCCACCTGGTCCGTGGGACAACCAATCACATGGTCAACTAGGGTGGGGGAGCATTCTGTAGGGCTGGGCGGTGGCCACACTAAGGAGGGTGTGGTGGCCCCCTGTGTTGGGGTTCACTTTCGGGGTTTGGGGGCAAATTGTGAGTTATAGCTGTCTGCCCAGTTAGGGAGACGTACAGATTATATACCTTTAAATAACAAACTGTGTCATGAAATAAGGGACCACAAATACCTTCTGTTGCTTCACAGAGATTTATCGGTGAAAGCAAGGTACGTATAACAGTTGTCAAACAGAAAGAGTTTAGTTACACTTTATCTGCATCAAAAACACAAGTTTTCCAAACTGGCTTGACTTTTTTTTTTTAAGACAACAAATAAGTATTCAGCTATCATACAAATATTTCTGCAAAAATCGACACAGTCCATCTGTCCCTTCAAAGTAGAAGCAACATTTTAATTGGTGCATGAAAGAGAGGAATGCTATGCAGTTTCTGAAAACAGATACGTGGAAATGTTTTCATTATTACATGACTTTGCTGCCCAAAACAATATGCAATCTATTAAAAGACTCATATCTGCACACTTAAAACTGAATTTTCTGATCCATTTAAAAGACTTCTAAATGAATATTTCAGTGGATTCTGATTCCATATGTTTAAAATCGCATAACTGGTGGATGGGATTTTCAAAATGAATTTCATGGTTTAGGAAGCACAGCCATTTGGGTCTACGTATATTTGTGAGGTTTCACTCTCATCTAAGACAGCGTTTAAACCCATGTCAAAATAAGCCGAACTTAGAATCAAGCCTTATGATCACTATATCACAATATATTAAAGATTTTTAATAAAGCATATTTGATATTGTTATTATTAAATTTTCTTAATGCATTTTAATAAGAGAGAAAGAAATTTCTGTATAATTAATAAATAAATGAAATACATTATTTTTTAAATATTGCATATTTTATCTTTAGCTCATATTTAATTTCAATTTTTACATATTGTATATATGTGTATTCTGAATGCCTTCTAGCCTAAGGCCACCAGAAAAGACACACAGCCGGGGTCTCAGCCACAGTTACATCAGCGGTAACGCAGAATGGAATCATCACAGCAGGGAAAGGGGACAGTCCAGGCTAATCGGCTACCATTCTAACATTCAGAGAGTACCATCCTGATGCAGGAAAACCCTCCTCTTCTGCAAGCTCTGCCTACGTCCCTCAACCTAAGTGGAGATGCCCCCTCTCCCAGGAATCCTTCCCAGACCCATCCACCCTGGGCAGCATCTCCCCAACGCCTCCTCTGCTCTGCTTGTCACGCTGTATTTTAATGGTCTGTCAACTGAAATGGCTTCTTGCTAAGGCTGAAGGCCTTGGACACAAAGGATTATGTCTTATTCACCACCAAATTCGCATCCCCTAGCTCACTAAATAGTCCATAGAATGTTCCATAAAAACTTTATTTTCCATAAAAACCATGGAAAGGCCTAGAGAAGCCTGGCCCTGGAGCCCACCTCTCCTCTGACCCAAAGGAGGGCAGCACTGCTCCCAAGTCCCTCCGTCCCACCAGTAACTCTGGCCTGGGTGAATTGTTAGATTGCTCCAGCCCAATGGGCTCCACTGGCAACCAGCAGCCAGGCCTGGCGCCAACTCTCAGCATCTGACTCTCTGTGAAATAAACTGTGTTTTAAGTATACAGCCCTCGGTTGTGTCCAAATTCTTATTAATAGGCCCACTAGGAACTGCTGCCTCCCGGTTCTCCCAGCATGAAGGGAGGCCAAGGCCCTGGCAGAATTTTCCCTCTGGGCGCTGGCCTGTTTCTCTCCACCTACCTCCTCTCTTTCTGTTCTGTGACAGGCTCACCTTGCCGCCATGAAGCCTCCCACCCACACACCCACCAAGAGGCTACACTTGCTCTGAGTGTTTTTTAATTAAAACTTTCAAAATCCCTGTAGGGCATCTGGGCGATTTTCACTACATACCACAAGCGTGGCCCCAGCAGGCCATAAACAGTGGGAATTTTTCACTCTCGCCAAACAGAGGCCAAACCTTCCGTCACTTTCGTATGTCATTCTCAGCGGCAGCCCTCACAGCATCCGAGGCTGAGGCTGACAGCTGGCATTCCTTTGTTGCA
This sequence comes from Avahi laniger, assembly GCA_963575035.1. Taxonomy (NCBI): domain Eukaryota; kingdom Metazoa; phylum Chordata; class Mammalia; order Primates; family Indriidae; genus Avahi; species Avahi laniger. Next base: position 6,695 of record CAUYSK010115702.1, read on the forward strand.
GGGCTCGCTTGGAGCTTGTCCCTTGGGCAGATTGTAATAACCCTCCTGGCACTGCAGTAGAGCCTGGCATCATTGTTCAGTCCACAATGACTCCATGGAGAGCAGCCACAGTACCAAGCCCCGTGCCAGCAGCCAGGCTAAAGAAAGGAGTGGCACGCAGTTCCCCGAGGCCAAAAGCCTGACAGTGAACAAGCTGCAGCTGGGACTGAGCACTGTGATGCTGGCTGCAGGGACCCAGCGCAGATGCACTGGAAACCAGAGAAGCCACTTGCAATCTGAATGACCCACACTGTTCTAAGTAGAATTGTGCCCCCGCCCCCAAAAAATGATACGTTCAAGTACTAACAACACCCAGTCCCTATGAATGTGACCTTATTTGGAAATAGAGTCTTTGCAGATGATCAAGGTAAGATGAGGTCATTAGGATGGGTTTAATCCCATATGACTATGTCTTTATCGAAGGGGACATTTGGACACAGACAGTGGGAAGACGATGTGAAGAAGGCCACGTGATGACGGAGGTAGAGACTGGGCTGATGCAGCTGCAAGCCCAGGAACACCAAGGGCTGCCAGCCACCATCAGAAGCTGGGAGGAGGGCAAGGAGGAATTCTACCCAGAGTCTCGGAGGAGTGGACCCTGCCAGCACCTTGATTTCAGAGTTCTAACTTCCAGAACTACAGACAATACATTTCTATTGCTTTAAGCCACCCAGTTCATGGTACTTTGTTACAGCTGATCTAGCAGGAAACAGGCATCAGCACTGTGCAGGTGGCCCTGTTAGGACCTCACACAGCACAGTCCGGGGAAGCCCGGAACCAGCTCCCCTGCTCACAGCCACTGGTGCCGGATTTGAGGTCATCTGTTTTAGTCCCAACGTGGTAAAGTAGCCAGTTTCCAAAAAGCTACATACTTTTTCTATGGTTCATTCAACATCATGGCAAACTAAACAATACGCAGCCACCTGGCTATTGTTCTGCACTGATGGCATGACAATGAGGTCTGTTGCTATGGATCTGTTGAAACCCTAACCTCCAGTGTGGCTATATTTGGAGAGGGGGCCTCTACGGAAGTAATCAAGGTTAAATGAGGTTATAAGGGTGGGGCCCTTATCCAATAGGATGAGTGTCCTTAGAAGAAGAGACACCAGAGAACTCACTCTCTCTTTATGTTCACCAAGGAACAGCCATGTGAGGACACAGCAAGAAGGCTGCTGTCCGCAAGCCAGGAAGAGAGCCCTCACCAGGAGTCACGGCAGCCAGATCCTTGAGCGTAGACTTCCAGCCTCCAGAGCTGTGGAAGAATAAATTTCTGTTCCTTAAACCACCCACTCTGTAGTGTCTTGTTATGGCAGCGCAGGCACATATACCTGTCCATCCAAAAACTCTCCCAGACAGGTCCCTGAGGGGATTCTAGAGCAGCATCTTTAAAATCATTGAGAAAAGAGAACAACTTCTTTGGCCAACTGCACCCAGAATCTTAGGCAGGGCTCAGGGGACGGAGAGTTAAAATGCGGATTCCCCTAAAACCCAAGACATCTTGATTTGAGGGTCTGGATGGAGTGGGGTCTGTCCACTGTTGATCAGGCCACCTCCCACCTCCTGGTGACTTTGACACGGAAGGTGTCACCAACACACTTCAGCCAATGCAGGAGTGAGAAAAAGGGGCCCCGAGGAGTGACCCGTGCATTGTGAGAGTTAGGTTAGTAACGGGATCAGAGACACAAAGAGCTGAACTCCCAGAGGAAGAATTAATCCACATTCAGATAAAACTTGAGAACTCGCTTACTTTCTATGTTTCTCCTTCATAAAATTAATTTTTACACAAAGAAATGGTAAATATGGTGTTCAATATTCTAAATGGTAAATATGGTGTTCAATATTCTAAATGCCCTGATTTGATCATTACGCATTGTATGCATGTACCAAAATATCACATGTGCCCCTTAAGAATGTACAAACATTATCTCTCAATAAAAAGAGAAAAATAATAATTTTTAACTAAAAAGTAACATACAATTACATTCTTCTGGTTGAAAAACTGAACATTCTGATAACATTAATGTCTTTTCCTTTTTCCAAAGGAAATGGCTGTTAAAACTTGACACTAACTTTCCAGACCTGTTATATATTTTTACACACACATAAATCTCCACATAAAATATACAATGTTTAGTGTGTTTTTTGACATAAATTATATCCTACTTTATGCATCACTCTTTAACTTGCTTTTTTCATGCAGCAAGGCTTCCGGAAACTCTATCAATGCCAGCATGTTAAATTCTGTTGATGCCTTCAACTGCTGTATGATGTCCCAACATAAGAATAACCTGCATTTATGTGTTTGACTGTTGGCAAGCAGTTATCATTTCCAATTTTCCTCTATTAGGTTCAGTGACCATTGTGCTACATGTTTCTTTTTGCACATTAGGATTGCTTTGTCTGGGGGACACCAGGGAGGGGAATTGCTGAGACATAGGCAATGCGCATTATTCATTTGAACACGTCTCCCCAGACTGCGCATTCCAATGGCTGAACAAAGGACACTTCCAGGAGCTCGTACCCTCTCACCATAACTGACCTTAGAAAGCTTTTCATTGTTTGCTGATCTGATGAGTAAATGAGACAGCTTTGCTGTGGTTTTAATTTGTTTTTGCCAGATTAAGAATGAGATTGATTAAGCAATAAAGCTCAAAAAAAAAGAAAAAAAAGAATGAGATTGAGCATTTCCCCATATGTTTAATATCCATCTGTATTCACTCTTCTATGAATTTCTTTTTATATCTTTTGACCATTCTTCTATTGGATAGTTTTCTTTTTCTCATTAATTTATGGAAGTTCATTGTATATTCAGCATATTATGGCTTTATCTGTTGCATAGATTTTTTCTCAGGCTGTCAATTGCCTTTTAACTTTGTTTACAGTATATTTATTATACCATAGTTTGAATTTTTATATAACCAAGATTGCCCATCTTTTCCTTTATGATTTGTGCTTTAAGGCCACTCCTCAGGCCAGATGCAATGGCTCATTCCTGCAATCTCAGCATTTTGGGAGGCCGAGGCAGGAGGATTACTCAAAGCCCAAGAGTTTGAGCTTACAGTGAGCTATGATCATGCCACTACACTCCAGTCTGGGTGACAGAGTGAGACCCTGTAACCAAATTTAAAAAAAAAACGCTCTCCTCATTGAGTCCATTGTCTTTGGACTCGTCCAAAGACATGTCCATATCCCAGTCTCTGGAAACTATAAATGTTACCTTATCTCAAAGAGCATCTTCGCAGATAGGATTAAGTGAAGAATCTTGAGATGAGGAGATTATCCTGCATTATCCAGGCGGGCCCTAAATACCATCAGAAATGTCATGTTAGAAAGAGGCAGAGGGGATCGATCGGACACATGCGGAGAAGGTTATGAAAGACGGAGGCAGAGATGGGAGGGATATGGCCACAATACAAGGGACTTCTGCAGCCCTGGGCATCCCAGAAGCTGCAAGAGGCAAGGAGCAGATGCTCCCCTGCAGCCTCCGGAGCGAGTGCAGCCCTGCAGACACCGTGAGTTACAAGAGAATAAATTTATGTTGGTTGTTTTAAGCCACCAAGTTTGTGTAGTTTGTTGTGCAAGTTGTTGCAGTGGTGATAGAAAACTAATATACCAGCCAAGGTTTAAAAAAAATGCCTATATTTTCTTTGAATGATTTTAAAGTTTTGCTTTTCATTTAAATCTTTAATCCCTATGGAATTTATTTCTGTTTTGGGGAATTGAGTTCGAGTCTTCTCCCTACAGATCACCAGTGGTTCCCACAGCATTTATTAAACATCACATTGAGCACAGTATGCGTCCTCCGAGAAGGAGATGCCAAGATGGGATGAAATACACAGGGTTTTATTAAGGGAAACACCTCTGAGAGAACAACAGGGAGCAGAGAAGGCTGGTGAAGTGCAACTCTGGCCCCACGTGGAGGGCAGCTAGGAGAGGGAGGTGAGGAGGCGTCCCAGACGCCCTACAATCTAAGGTAAGGTCAGCAAGGCCTTGGGGGAGCTTCCAGTCGAAGGTGCCCATCGGAGGAGTCCTGTGTCTCCCAGGAAGGGCCTGTCTTGCCTTCCCTGCCACAGCCAGGAGCTGGTACAAGGGTCTTTCGACTCATTGCACTCAGTAGTTGGAGCTCTGCAGGGTGCATTCTCACGGCCACCAGCCCATCCTGCACTGACTTGAGAGGCCACCTCTGCCACCAAAAGCCACATATGCACAAATCGGTTATTTCTTCTGCCTTTGTCAGTGTTGTGCTGCTTTGATTGCTGTGGCTTTATAATATGTCCTAGACCTTAGTAAGAAAAGTACCCTCCCCTTCTTTTCCTCCTGTGGTCTGGTAGTCTTGGCTTTTCTTCCATATTTACTCTTTCATGTGAATTTTAGCATTAATTTGTCAACTTCCTGGGAAACTCATAGATATTTTGATGGGTGATTCATTGAATTTATAAGTTTATTTGAGAAAATGTAACCTCTTTACCATGTGGAAACTTCCCATCTATGAGCACAGTACCCCTCTTCTTTTAGTTAGGCTTTCTTTTATGTCCTACTATGACATTTAACAGATCTCTCCATTTAGGTTTCACTTTTTTTAAAAAAAATAAGACTTTTTTTTAAGAGCAGTTTTAGTTTTACAGCAAAATTGGGAGGAAGGTTTGGAGACTTCCCACGGTATCTCCTCTCCCCCGCCGCTGGCGTCCCACACCAGGGTGGTGCATTCGCTGCACTCCAGCAACCAAGTTGACTTGTCCATATCTCCCAGAATCCGTAGTGTACATGAGGGGTCATTCTTGGCCCTAACGTACACTAAGGATTTACATTCTGTGGGTTTGGGCAAATGTACAATGACATGTATCCACCATCATAGCATCATACAGAGGATTTTCATGTCCCTAAAAATCCCTGTGCTCTGCCTGCTCATTCCTCCTCCTGCCCCAGGCAACCATTGATCTTTTTACTGTCCCCGTAGTTCGGCCTTTTTCAGAAAGTCACACATTTGGAAACGAATGTGTGCGGCATTCTCAGATTGGGTTCTTTCCCTTAGTAATGTGCGTCTGATGTTCTCCTCGTACCTTTTTATGACTTGATAGCTCATTTTCTAAACACTGAATGATATTCCATTGTCTAGATGTGCCACTGTTTCTTTATTCATTTACCTGCTGACGGACATCATGGTTGCTTCCAGGTTTGGGTAATTATGAGTAAAGCTGCTATAAATATCCATATGTGGATTTTTGTGTGGACTTCAGTGTTCAATTCATTTGGGTAAATACCAAGGAGCACAATCGCTGGATTCTGTGGTAAGAGCATCTTTAGTTTTAAAGGAAACTGCCACACTGTCTTCCAAAGTGACTGCGGCAGTTTGCGTTTCCACCGGCGATGACCCAGAGTTCCTGTCGCTCCACATCCTCACCAGCACTTGGTGGTGTCGCAGTTCTGGATTCCGGCCTTTCCAATAGGTACATAGTGGCATCTCACTGTCATTTGGTTTTAACACTTTTTTGTTAGGTTTTGTATCAGAGCCGTGTTCATTTGTGAGTTAGAGGAAATCTAAGTCATGAGTGGCTTTAACAAGGACAGTTCCTCCCCCTCTCCCCTCCCTCTCAACCCACCCTCGACAAGAAGCCCGAGATAGGCAGTCCAGGGCCAGCGATTTGCTCCAGACCATCAAAGAACTGAGCACCCCTGTCTTTTCTTCCCCCATTTTCCGCAGAAAGTTGTCACAACGTGATCCAAGAAGGCTGTTTGTTGTACTTCCATGTGTCTCGTCTGCACTCCAGGCGGCAAAAAGGCGGAAGAGCCAAAAGCACCTCCTCACAGGCACTGTCTGATCTGCTGAGAAACGCCTCTGAGCAGACCCTCATCACACGGCCAACGCCGGTGCAAAGGATGCTGCGAGGTCATGTATTTTCAGGGGACTATACTGCCAACCCAAACAGAACTTAAGGTTTTTGAGTTTTTTGTTTTGTTTTGTCTTGTTTGGGGGGGAGAGGTTAGTAAAAAAGAAAGGATGGGTAGGACTCTGGTATTGTTGCCAAAGGTCTATTCCTAGATACCTAACAGACCCTATGTCTATTATGAATGTGATCATTGTTTCTATTGCAATTTCTAATTCGTTATGGTGAGCAGAAAAATCACTGATCTTTATATGTTCAACTTAAGTTTAGCACTCCTGCCAAACTAATTTATTGGATATAATCATTTGTGAGTAATTCTTTTGGTTTTTCAAGATGAACAATTATAGCATCTGAAAATAATAACAGTTTTGTTTCTTCCTTTATAATTTTTATTTCTTTTCTTCAATTTTATCTCTAAGACATATGATAAAGGAGAAGTGACTTGATTTTACTTTCCTTGCACCACTAAGCGTGGTGGTTCCTATACTTCCCAAGTGTATATCCTTCATCAGTTCAGGGAGCTCTATTCAGTTTTCTAGGTGTTCATATCATGAATGAATGTTTACAGGGGAAAGGGCAGAGGTCAGCATCTACTGTGAAATCATGAGGGCTTTTTCCATTTAATTTATTAAGGCAGTTAACTATACAGATAAATGTTCTTTGTTGAACCAACCCTACTGACTCAAGATATATTATTCTATTAATAAACTGTAGGATTCAATTTATTAATTTTTCTTTGTGGTTTTTTACATGTACATTCATAAGTCTAATGAGCCTTTGAGTTTTTCCTTACGCTTTCCTTATCTGGTTTTGATAACAGGGTTTTTACTAAGTTCATAAAGTGAGTTGGTTAGCTTTCCACCTTTTTCTAAACTCTAGACAAGTTTTCCCAGATTTTGGTTATCTGTTTCTTGAAGATTTTGTAAAAGCCATCATTAAACTATGTGGATTTGTTCCCTTTTTGGTTATTGATCTTTGTCTATTGTTTCCATTTGTTTACAACTGCTTCTCCACTCGAGTTTTCTACTCCTTCTTGGGTCAATTTTGATTGTTTATGTAATCATAGAAAGTTTTCAATATCAGCTACTTTCTTAGCAAATTAGCATAAAGATATTCAATTCTTTTATAATTTTTTGAAGGTGGATAGTATCCATAATTATAGCACCTTTTTTATTTTCTCATGATATTTATTTATGCCCTCTCTCCCTTTTATTGATTATATCTGCCCAAAATTCTCTGTTTTATTAATCATTTCAAAGCACTTGTTTTGGGTGCTGTTGAGTAACTCTTTGGACTTCCTGGATTTCTATTTCATTAATTTCTGCCCGGATCTTTGTTATTTTCTTCATTGTACTTTCTTTGGATTTTTGTTGTTCTTTTTTATAGTTTCTTAAGTCAAAAGCTTAGCTAATTTCTTTTCAGTCTGTCTCATTTTCTAACAAATGCACTTCTGGCTGTAAATCCCCTCTGAGCACCACTTTGGCTTTATCCCATGATTTTTTGTACGTAGGACCTTTACAGTAATTTGGTTTTAAGTACTGTAATTTCCATTTTGATTTTCCCTTTAAAACATGAATTATTTAGAATGGCTTTTATTTTTTAATCTCCAGATGTTATGTGGGGAGATTCTGTCTATGTTTTTGTTGTCAGTTACTACTTTTATTGCATTGCCACCATTAGAATGAGGGTTTGATGACTTCAGCCTTGGGAAATTGTAGAATTTTCTTTGTTGCCTACTGCAGGACTAATTTTTTATAAATTTCCCTATGTATTTAAAAAGAATGAGTCCACTCAGTTGGACATAGAGTTAAGTCTTCAGATCTTTATATTATTATTAATCATGCTTCTACTTGATATGTCCGTTTTTGAGAAACATGCTCATTTCCTACGGCTGCCATAACAAATTATCGCAGACTTGGTGGCTTAAAACAACAGAAATTTATTCTCTCCTAATGCTGGAAGCCGGAAATCAGAAATCAAGGTGTCAGAGGGGTGATGTCCCCTCTGGAGGCTCTGGGGGAAAGTCTGTTCCATGCCTCTTTGGTTTCCAGCGGCCGCCACTCCCCCGGCATCCCTTGGCTTGTGGCCACATTAGTCTGATCTCCGCTTCATCTTCCCACAGCCTCCCGCCTCTCCCCCACCTCCCATGTTACCAACTGTCCCTCTGCCTCTCTCTTATAAGGACACTGTGATGACACTCAGAGCCCACCTGGATGATCCAGAGTGATCTCACCTCAAAATTCTCAAGTTAAGCACATCCACAAAGACTCTTTTTACAAATAAGGTAATATTTAGAGGTTCCAGGGATGAGGACATGGACATATCTTTGGGTCCACCATTCAGCTCCCTACAAGAAGGGTGTGTTACAGTCTCTCCAGGATTGTCAATGTCTCCTCGTAATTCAAAGAAACAGCTGTATTTGAAGGTATAGTATTAGGTGTATTAGGTCAAAACTATTATATCTCCTTCATGAATTTTTACTTTTACTAATATGAAATGTCTGTCTCTGTTCTGCTTAATGCTTTCCACCTTGAGTTCTAATTTATCTGTGTGAATATTGCTACATTGTCTCTTTTATTAGTTTTAAAACTTTCCAAATCATTTTGTTTCAGCCTGATTTTATTTCATTTTTACATTGTCGTGACTGATAGGGTTGGGCTTATCTCTGCCATCGCAACTTATTTTTTCTCTTCATGCTGCTTCCTCCAGTTTCTTCTTTCCCTGTCTTCCCTGAATCTGACTTCCATTTACTCCTCTGCACGGCTGAAGCCACAGCCCCGGGTGTGTGCAAGCTCAGTCACAATTTCCAGGGTAGGTTTGTGTCATACAAAGAACACAGCCACCCCGCAAAGCGCACACGTCACGCTTCTCTCGAGCACGAGATCCGAGGACCACGGATCTCTTACACCCTCATTGTGCCGGAGCCATCGTTACTTCCCCGGCCCCAGCGATGAAACCTCTTGCTCACCAAAGTATCTCGAAGGAACACGCTATTTTAAAACACATCTGGTCACACTGTTCTTTTGTTAAAAACATAATAACAAGTTTTGAAGTATTCTGTACATGCAGCCAAAGGACACTTGCTGAGCCTAAAAGCAGTGAAAGGTGCTCAGTTTTAAGGGCAGCAGATGAAAGCCAAAGGAACCCTGCCATCCGAAACTGTTTTGTCATCCGCTGACTTTTCTTTAAAACGACAGCAAGCTGAGGCAGAGTAGGTCCTGCAAGGGACAGAGTCACATCAGGGGACCCGCGTGCTCTGAGAACGCTGGTCCACGAAGCCAGAGACGGCGGTTCCCAGCCCACAGTGTTTCTTTGCCGCCAGAGCAAGTATTCTTGGCTCCCTCCAGCTGCAGCTGCTGAGCTAGTAAAATCTGAGAAAAGAAGGAACACAGTGAATAAAGAAGACAGAAATGAAAGAAGAGAGTGCAGCCAAGAGAGTCTCCAGATAAGGCTGAGACATCAGGGAGAAAAGGAATTTATAACACAGAGAATACACTTAGCTAGGGCTTTCTCACATTTCTGCTATCGCTGTTAAAATTATCCTGGTTCAAATAAAGGAATGCTCTGTCCCAGTCATTATTCATATTTCTTTTCGAGGCACAAATTCCGGCATAGGCAGTTTCGGTGGGAACTGAACTATTTATTTGCTGGAGTCTTGCTTACGACCGTAATGTCCAGGTGAGCAGAAAGCGCCTGGCTTGCGCAGAAGCCGGGGTAGCGTCCTCTCTCCTACGGCTCCAAGGGGCTCTGCCCGACCCAGAACGAGTGCTGGTTATAAAATCTCCACAAGGCCAAGGGCAGAGGCAGCTCCACACAGCGAGGGAAGCCATAAACCAGACAGAAAGACAGCCTTGCTCCGCACTCTCCCGAAACACAGCCTCGCTCCGCACTCTCCCGAAACACAGCCTCCATCGGGCTCAAATCCCTCTGTGTCCCAGTGTCCGCGTCCGTGGACAGGTGATCGGCATCCACGAATTCAGAGCTGCCGAGAGGAAAAGCCCGTAAGGTGATTAGACACACAGGTCGCAGGAGTGTTGGGGAGGAACACAGCGTCCCCCACCCAGGACTTGTCCAGCTTCATGTTCTGTTTTGCTCTGAATGTTCCACAACGATCCATCTTCCGGGTCTGGTGGGAGCTCCAGCCAGTCCCCTGGGTCCTGACCTGAACCCCCATCCTGGTTTTGTTTGAAGTTACACCCCCACAACTGCCCCCACCCCCAGTCTTGGGCTGCGGACTCCAGGCTCCAGCCTGAGTCCCTGGGAGGCACCTGCTGCCTGGCCCTTCGGAGACGCCTCTCTCCAGGCTTCAGCCTTCGTGACGCCTGGCACCGACCTCTGCTCAACAGACCCGCAGATCTTGGCCGGAGACGGGTGGGAGGCCCGTGGGGAGCTGTTGGAAAAACGTCCTGGACAGGAGAGGAAGGAGGGGGGCCTGGGCAGCTAGAGTGGCTGATCCAACGCAGGGAATCCGCAGGGCCCGAGTGGTCACTCAACTGCTCCAAGAGCCAGCATGACGCTTGTCTTCCTTCCTGCAGGGTTTATAACTCGTAAACATGCTAGCCTTGCTCTGGCCCATTCCTCTCTGAACACTTGCTGCACCTGGGGTGCGTCATTCACCGGCACATCCTGAAGGTTGGTTTTACCCTCCAGCTATGCTAATTCCTGTAGACGGTATGGACACACTGTTTGTGGGCCCCAAAACATCATGTGTTGAACTCCTACCCTGTATGAGGATACTAGGAAGCGGGGCCGTTGGGAGGTGATTAGGTCATGGGGTGGACTCCGAGTGAATGGGATTAGTGCCCTCATAGAACAGCCCCCAGGAGGCTCTCTCACGCTCTCCCATGTGAGGACACAATGAGGTGTCAGCAGTCTGCAACCCAAGAGAGGGCCCAAGCCAAAACCCACCCAGGCTGGCGCTTTGATCTCGGATTTCCAGCCTCCGAACTGTGAGGAACGGATGCTTGTTGTCTGAGCCACCCAGCCTGTGATACTCTGTATAGCAGCCCGAGCTGATCAAGACGATGACCATCTACCGCTGGCCCTGTGTGCAGGCTACTCCTTACATTCCTGCACTCTGCCCAGCGGGCTCTGAGTCCCTGTCTTCTCTCTCAGGGGCACCTCCAGCCCCGAGCCTGTGCAGACAGAAGATGACACACATGTAGTGCCTCCAGAGCCTGGTGGCCTCCCTCCGCAGGGCAGCAGATCTGCCCTGTGCGCCGCAGCCCCGGGGCTCAGTGCTCACCGTGTCTCAGCGCTCCCGCCTCCCTGCTCGCAGGACCCCACACCCTGTCCACAGCAGAGGGCATGTTAGAAAAGAAAAGATCCATGTGTCCATTCACTCTTCAGTAAACACTTATTGAGCACCTTCTGTGTACCATGCAAAGCACAGTGCCCAGTCCCCAGGAAGGTTAGGCCTGCATGGTCCCTGCCCTGGGGGAGCCGCCGTCTGTGAAGGAGATGGAAAAACAACCACAGCACAGGGCAACTGGCTGAGCCTCACGCAGCCGCTTCCCGTGTATGCCACATGGGGCTGGAAGGCAGGAACTGTAGCCAGGGAAGGAGGCACAGACAGTGACATGCACAGCCAGGCCCTGCCCTCTGGGTTCAAGGAGCCCTGGGTCAGTGGGCTGTCCACCTGCTGCCCTGTTTTGCATGGTGGCTTCAGGGAAACAGCACGTCC
>CAUYSK010115704.1:0-10653 GCA_963575035.1 Avahi laniger
ATTAATTTCTTTCTATTTTTGGTAGAGACGGGGTCTCGCTCTTGCTCAGGCTGGTCTCGAACTCCTGAGCTCAAACAATCCGCCCGCCTCGGCCTCCCAGAGTGCTAGGATTACAGGCGTGAGCCACCGCGCCCGGCCACAGGCAAGTTTTTATGTCGACCTATGTTTTCATTTATCTCAAGTATAAACCTAGAAACAGAATTTCTGGGTCATGTGTTAACTCTATATTTAACATTTTGAGGAACTGACAAATTGTTTTCCAAAGCAGATACACCATTTAAATTCCCACCAGCAATGTATGAAGGTCTCAATTTCTCTACATCCTTGACAAAAATTGTTATTGTCTTTGTCTTGTTGTTTACAGTCATCCTAGTGGGTGTGAAGCAGCACCTCATTGTAGTTTTGATTTGCAATTCCCTAATGACCAACGATGATAAATATCTTTCATGTTCTTATTGAACATTTGCATATCTTCTCTGAGAAAATGTCTAGTCAGATCCTTTGCCCATTTTTAATGGGGTTATTTATCTTTTATTATTACCGGGTAAGAGCTCTTTATATGCTCTGGATACATAAGTACCTTATGAGATATATAATTTGTGAATATTTTTTACATTCCATGAGTTGTTTTTTCATGTTCTTGATATTATTTGCAGCACAAAAGTTTTTAATTTTGATAAAGTTCAATTATCTATTTTTTTATTTTATGGTTGTGCTTTTGGTGTCATATCTGAGAAATCATTGTCTAACCCAAGGCCACAAATATTTAGTCCTATACTTCATCTAAGATGTCTATAGTTTCAGCTCTTAAATTTAGGTCTTTGATAATTTTGAGTTAATTTTAGCACATGGCATAATGAAATGATTCAACTTCACTCTTCTGCATATAGATAACCAGTTGTCCAAGTACCATTTATTAAAGACTACTCTTTCCTTCCATTGAATTGTATTATCTTGAAAATCAATTGACCATAAATGCAAGGGTTTATTTTTAGACATTCAATTCCATTTCGTTGCTCCATATGTTTATCCTTATGTCAGTACCACATATCCTTGATTACTGTAGTTTTGTATTAAGTTTTAAAATCACTTAAGTTAAAATCAGTTAAGTTAAATCTTCTAACTTTGTTCTTCTTCTTAAGATTGATTTGGCTATTATTCTGGGTTCCTTGCATTTCCACACGAATTTTAGAATCGGCTTGTTAATTCATGCAAAACAGTAGCTGGGATTTTTATAGAGATTACATTGAATCTGTAGGACAATTTGGGAAGTATTGCTATTTCAAGATTATTAAGTCTAACAGTCCATGAAGATAGGATATTTATTTAGGTTTTCTTTAAGTTCTCTTAATGACGTTTTGTAGTTTCAGTGCATAAGTCTTGTACTTCTTTTGTTAAATTCATTCACATTCTCTCTGGTGCTATTATAAATGGAATCATTTTATTTTGCTTTTGGAATGTTCCTTGCTAGTGTGCTACTTTCCTAAAGCTGAAGTAACAAAGTACCACAATCTGGGTGATTTAAGACAACAAAAATGTATTCTCTCACAGCCTAGAGACTTGAAATCCAAAGTTAAGGTGTTGGCAGGGCCATCTCCCTCTGAAACATCTAAGGAAGGAATGAATTTTCCTTGTCTCTCCCAGCTTCTGGAACTCCCTGGCATTCTTCGGATTGTGGCAGCATAACTCAATCCTGCCTCCACCTTCACACGGCAGTCTTCCCTCCGTGTCCATCGTCTTCTCCAATTCATACATCTGTCGTGTTGGACTGATGGCCCATCCTACTCCAATATGACCTCATCTTAACTAATTACGTCGGTAATGACCCTATTTCTAAATAGGGTCACTCTGAAGTAGTAGGGTGTTATCACTTCAACATATCTTTTGATGGGATACAATAGAACCCATAACAGCTAGTGTATAGAAATGCAATTGATTTTTCTTTTCGGATTTATATATTGCAGCCTTACATGTAAAACTCAAGTTCTATATGCATCAAACAATGATTCCCTATTTCTACCTTCCCCATCTCCCTGGCAACCTTGATTCTACTTTCTGTCTCTATGAATTTGATTACTCTAAGTACCTTATGTTAAGGGGAATCATGCAGTATTGTATTTGGCTTGCTGGAACTGGCCTGTTTTACTTAGCATAATGTCCTCAAGGTTCATCTACGTTGTAGCATGTATCAGAATTTCCTTTCTTTTTAACACTGAGTAATATTTCATTGTGTGTATATGCCACATTTTGTTTATCCATTTATCCACTGTTGGACACTTGAGTTGCTTCCATCTTTTCATTATTGTGAATAATGTTTTAACAAACATGGGTTTACAAATATCTCTTCAAAACTCTGCTTTCAGTTTTTTGAGGTATATATCCAAAAATGGAATTGTTGGATCATATGGCAATTCTATTTTTAATTTCTTGAGTAACCAACATAATGTTTTTTCATAGCAGACATTTTACATCTATTTTACATTCTATGTCTTTATCATTTTTAATTTAAAAATTATACATATGTCTAATCATAAAAATTGATATAAAAACTCTAAATATTTAGACAAAAGTCTTATTGTCTTTATGTTTCCAGTATTTCTGCAGTAAATATGTGCTAATTTTTGTAATTAAACATGATTAATACATGATTAAAAACATATACTGTTATCTGCTAATTTTTCAAAAATAATAAAGTATAAAAAAAGGAAAAAAGTTATTGTAAAAGTTTACCTGTCCAACATACTTGACTGGTTTTCAAATATTTTCAACATGGTATTCAATTGATTAGTCAGTGAATGAGCAGTTTCTAAAGTAAAAATTTAAGAAAGTAAAATTTTAAAGGTATTACAAATGACTAAAGTATAGCTCTATGCTTATATAACCAACTGTTGTAGATATGAAAACTAAACAAACATAAAGATGAACTAGTAGGCTACATGAGTATTAAAGAATAAAATGGTTATGATGAAAATAGCTACCATTTTATTAGACACCTATTATGTGCAAGTCACCATGTTATTTTGCATTCTCTTAGTCTTAAAACAAACCAAAAAAGAAGATACTGTCACTATTTTCAAATAAATAAATTCAGGCTCAGAGAGGTTATGTAACTTAATCAAAACTATGTACCTAATAAATGACAAAACTGGATTGAGGTCCAGTGTATGTGATCTCGTTATGATACAGCGTAATAGAGGACTCTAGGATACTAAGGGAGAACTTCTTTGGTTGTTGTTGCTAAGTCAGTAAGGTCTATGGGAGTTATCAAGCTAACCTATTAAGTTTTCCAACAGTATCAAATAACTTAAAAAGGAACCTAAGATGCTATTTAAAAGGGTACCAACATAATGAGGATCCACAATAAACAATGAACACTCAGGGTAGTAACACAAGACTCTTCAATCTTCTGACATAAAATGCATATGATAGAAGACTGACCCTGTACTATTTTCTGCTAGATAAATAGCAGAAGAAATATTAAGAAGAAAATATTAAATAACATGGAAGCATACAATAATTCCTAAACATCAATTATATTTTTTCTATTCCACATGTCAAAAGATTGGTGTAGAAAAATACAATTAATGTTTAGGAGCTGAGAAGAGAAAGGAGGAAGATAAAAATAAGCTAAGCCTTAAAGAATGCATATAATTTCATAAGAAAGAAAAAGTGAAAAACAAACACCATAAAAGTAGAAATGTGCAAAATATACCAAGGGTACCAAATAAATCAAGTATTTCAAGGAACCAAGTCAACAAGAGGCTTTGCTTTGAGAAAGTCAATACTCCTCAAAGATTCAAATGGAATAAAAGGAGAAGGCAGCTTCAGAAGAATTAAATTTAGAATTTCTTGTAGGCAAGAGAGAGGAATTAAAAATGTTTAAATAATGGAAGCTCAAAACCTAGAAAACCTAGAGGATGTGGATAAATTCCTAGAAACATACAGCCTCCCGAGAATGAAACTAAAAGAAACAGAAAACCTGAAGAGACTGATAATGAGTAGCGAGATTAAATCAGTAATTTTAAAAAATCTCCCAACAAGGAAAAGCCCAGGACCAGATGGATTCATAGCCAAATTCTACCAAATGTACAAAAAAGAACTAATACCAATCCTCCTGAAACTATTCCAAAAATAATGAAGAGGGTGGAGTTCTCCCTAACTCATTCCATGAGGCCAGTATCATCCTGATATCTAAACCAAACAAGGACACAAGAAAGAAAGAAAACAACAGACCAATATCCCTGATGAAAATAAATGCAAAAATCCTCAACAAAAAATTAGCAAACTTAATCCAACAGAACATCAAAAAAAATACACCACAATCAACTGAGTTTTATACTAGGGATGTAAGGATGGTTCAACATATGCAAATCAATACACGTGATACATCACATTAACAGAATCAAGAACAAAACCATATGATGATCACAAATAAAAAGTATTTGATCGCAGCCTGAGCTGGACGCATAGCCCTTTTTTGGGAGGAGGGTTGCCACTCATGCATGCTGATCTGCCCCTGAAGGCACAAATAATAATCTCTGATGTCTTTTGTATTTCAGTAGGATTAGTTATCTTCTTTCTGATAAAACTCAACATCCCTCCATGATAAAAATGCTCAACAATCTAGGCATTGAAGGAATACACCTCAAAATAATAAAGACCATGTATGATAAAACCATAGCTTCCATCATACTGAACAGGGAAAAGCTGAGAGCCTTTCCTCTAAGATGTGTAGGAAGACAAGGATGCCCACTTTCACCATTCTTATTCAATATAGTACTGGAAAGTCCTAGACAGAGCAATCAAACAAAAGAATAAAATAAGAGGCATCCAAATTAGAAAAGAAGAAGTCAGTTATCCATGTTTGCTGATGACATGATCTTATATCTAGAAAAACCTGATGACTCCACCAAAAAATTCTTAGATTTGATAAATATATTTAGTAAAGTTACAGAATATAAAAATCAATGTACAAAAATCTGTAGTATTTCTATACAATAATGACTAGAAATCAAGAAGTCAATCTCATATACAATAGCTACAAAAAATACAATACCTAGCGATAAATTTAATCAAGGAGGTGACAGATCTCTACAAGGACAATTATAAAACACTGATGAAAGAAATTGAAAAGGACACGAACAAATAAAAAGACATCCCGAGTTTATGAATGGGAAGACTTAATATCATTTAAATGACCATACACAAAGAAATCTACAGATTCAATGCAATTTCTATCAAAGTACCAATGTCATTTTTCACAAAAACTGAAATAACAATCCTAAAATTCACATGGAACCAAAGAGCGAGCCTGAATAGCCAAAGCAATTGTGAGCGAAAAGAACAAAGCTGGGGGCATCACACTACCTGACTTCAAAATATATTACGAGGGTATAGTAACCGAAATGACAAGGTATTGATAATAAATAAACAAACAAACAAACATATGGATAAATATCCAATGGGACAGGAAATCCAAAAATAAATCCACATATTTATATTCAACTGATTTTCATCAGAGGCATCAAGAACATACACTAGGGAAAGAATACCTTCTTCAATAAGCGGTGCTTGGAAAATCAGACATATGTTTTAGTCTGTTTTGTGTTGCTATAAAGGAAATATCTGAGATTCGGTAATTTATAAAGAAAAGAGGTTTATCTGGCTCACAGTTCTGTAGGCTGTATAAGAAACGTGGAGCCAGCATCTGCTTCTGGTGAGGGCCTCTGAAAGCTTTCAATTATGGCAGACAATGAAGGTAGGGCAGGTATGTCACTACGGCAACATAGGGAGCGAAAGAGGAGGTACCACACTCTTAACGAACCAGCTCTCACATAAACTAATAGAGCAAGAACTTACCATTACCTGTAGGGAGTGCACAAGCCATGCATACATGAGGGATCCACCCACATAACACAAACACCTTCCACCAGGCCCCACCTCAAACACTGGGGATCAAATTTCAACATGAGATTTGGTGGGGGGGGACAGATATCCAAATTATATCAATATCCATTTGCAAAAGAATGAAACTGGACCTCTATCTCTCACAATATACAAAAATAAAGTCAAGATGGATCAAAGACCTGAAACCATAAAAATACCAGAAGAAAATCTAGGGAAATCTCTTCTGGACATTGGTCTAGGCACAGATTTTATGCTAAGACCTCAAAAGCACAGGCAACAAAAACCAAATATGCTAATAGCAGCACTGTTTGTGGAAATAAAAAAAATAGAAACTATCTATATCAACATCAATGAGAGAATAATAAATAAATAATGGTATAAAATCATACTATATGGCCATTAAAAATGCTTAGACATTCATGCCAATGTCTCTGTGATATTTCTAAAAATAAAGCTGTGGATTTTAGATATGTATATTTTAATTTTTGATAGATAATACCGCAGTGATGATCTTAAATTTGTTAACAACTTTCATTAAAACCAACAAAATATGAGAGGGTCCTTTTCTCCACATTATCACCAACACTACTTGTCATCAATGTTTAACTTCAGGATGTTTTGTAAGATATTCTTTCTCATCATTTTAATTTGCATTTCCCTAATCACTAGTCAGGTCAAGCAACACTTCACTTGGTTTGGAAAACTCTTATTTCTTCTGTGAAATGCCTGTTTATATTTTTATACATTTTTCTGCTGAATTGTTTACCATTTTATTACTGATTTGTATGGTCCAATTAATACTAGTATATTGTGTGTAACAAATACCTCTTCAATTCTATTAGTCATTTATTTACTGATATTGATGTATGATTTTAACTGTCCAGAATGTTTTCACTTAGTCAAATCTATCAATTTTTTGTTTTATAGTTTCTGAGCTCTGTTTCATTCTTAAAGGCAACAATATAAATAAAATCCCTTAATATTCATTTATATTTTCATAATCATGACCTACATTATACTTACAAGAGCATGAATAAAAATATATTTACAGTTTATGAATAATTATAAAACAAATATCCACACACGGCCACTGCTCAATGTCAATAACTGGGACGTGCGACTGCCAAAATCCTAGAAGCTCTCTCTGTGTCCCATTCCACTCACAACCCTTTCCTTTCTCATAGAGTTTCCTATTGCCCTATTTTTTTCTTATCTTTATATCTTTTCCACCTTCGTTAGCTTCCTTAATCAACATAGTTTTCCTGACTTTTAAACTTATTATAAATAAAAATACTCCATGTATTATTTTGTTTGTTGCTTCTTTGAATCAATGTTATATCTGAAAGATGAATGGTGTAATGAGTAGCCAGATTTCAAACATTCTAATTATAGGATGATTTTCCATCATATGAATAGACTGCAGTTTATTTATCTGTTCTACTCCTGGTGGACAATTGGGACTTTCCATTTAGGGACTACTGCAAATAAACTGGTATGAAAATTCTCGTGCATGCATACCAGGGCATACAGACAAGAATTCAAGGATATGCACATCCACAACATAATTAGACAAAGAAAAGTCATTTTGTAAAGTGATTTACCAATGTACACCTCAAATGTAGTATATGTATGAAGAGTTCCTATTTTTACACATCCTTGCCAACACTTGATATTGACAGACTTTTTAACTTTTTACAATCTGTTAAATATGAAACATACCCCATTATGGTTTTATTTGTAATTTCATGATTATTAAATGTTATTGGCCACTGGTTTTCTTGTTTGGTTAAGGGCCTGTATTTTTGGCCATTTTTTTATTGAGATTACTTATCTTTTTCTTCTGGATTTATAGTAGTTTTTTATGTTTTCTGTATACAGTTGACCCTTGAACAATACAGGTTTGAACTCTGTGTGTCCACTTATACATGTTTATTTTTTATAATAAAAGTTACACAGACTGTGCCTGTCTCTGCTGTCTCCCCTTCCACCTCCTCTGCCTCTGCCATCCCTATAATAGTAAGACCAACACCTCCTTTTCTTCCTTCTCTTCAGCCTACTCAACATGAAGATGATGTTTATGAACACCTTTATGATGGTCCACTTCCACTTAATGAAGAGTAAACATATTTTCCTTATTAAATTATAAGATCAGGAATGTGAAACAATTATGATTATTATGCGAAGTGATCTAAGGAAAAGCAGTCAACAATCGAGAAGAGTAATGTAAGCAGAAAGATAGAAACTCTAAGAAAAAATGAAAAGTAAATGCTGAAAAGCAAAAGAAGCAGGAGCCAAGATGGCAGACAAGAAAAGATGCCAGAGTGTCCCCGCAAAAAAGACAGATTTTAGAAGAAAGTGAAAAAAATAAACTAGAAGAAAAACATAGATCGGGTGAGGGTTGGAAGGAAGGGTGTCTGAAACTACAGACACTCCACAGGAAGACGTTGTGGAAGAGAACTAGAGGGAGAAACGTCCCCGAGACGCTTGGAGACCAGAGACAATGGCAGGTGGAGCGGCTAACTTCCCCCTCCCTTGCATCTCGGACTGCTGGTGGGCTCCTGAGCAGTTGGAGAGACCTGCCGACACCAGTCCAGAGACGGCTGCTGCCAGTGAGCGGTGACCTTTTGCAAGCAGGGCACCAGGCTCCCAGCTCCCTCGGCACCTCCCAGCGCGCAGACCGGAGACTATCAGCAGACGCCGTAGTGCTCCATTCTCTCCTTCCCCTTCCCTACGTGTGGGTGCCCAGAGAGACAATTTAGCTATCACATGGAGGCATAGCGAAGGAACGGGACCTTTCTTTCTGGGGCCCTACAGCAGACTGAGGGGTACTCAGACTGTGAGTTCCCTACCCGCCAGCCCTCCCAGGTTCTGCATGCCTGGTGACTCCAGGAGAGCGGGACAAATCCCAAGGTGGAGTGAAATTGATCCAGCTGGGGCACCCTGTAGGTGATTCCAGACCAGCACCCTTTCCCCTGGCAGGGTCAGGAATTTATCTCCAGAGCCCAGGGGACAGTCCTATAGACCAGACCCCATACACCCAGGTCACGATCGCACAGTCCCGGGGCACAGAAAGATTTGTGAAAGAGTCTACTGAGAAGTGTGCGCCTTAAGGGGCAGATCGGCATGCATGAGCCGTAACCCTCCTCCCAAAAGAGGGCTGTGCGCCCAACTCAGGCGGCAACCCTGGGCAGGGAACCTCCCGGCCCACGTGACAGCCAGGGGAGATGCATCGGCCTGACGTCCCGCTTGCTGGCAGAGGCCGGGGAGAGGCCACGGAGAGGGGGAGTTGGAGGGAAGCGAGATCTGCTCCGGAGTGGGGGTCTCAGACAGCCCCATCCTCCAAGCCAAAACTTTCAGCTGAGTGGAGCCATTTAAACCCCTCCCAGCAGCTTTGCACCGAACCAAAGAACAGACCTTTGACCCCTGCTAACAGCAGTTGTGGAGCCTAACGGCAGGCTTACCCAACCCAGCCCCACCCAGACTCACTCCCGGACCTGCCCCCACTGAGGCGGAGAATAAGGACACACCTGGAAATCCCAGGGCCACACCCACAACCTGAGGCACAAGAGGGCCTCTCCAGAGGAACAAGAGTTGGCTAGAGGACTCAAAAACAGCACTGCAGCTAACTCCTCCCAGAAAGTGCTACCTACTGACAGGGAGGTCATTCTGCACACCCTTTTACTGCATCTACTGACTCATCATAAAGGGTGTGGTTGAATCTCACCCACAAACAGCGCCTACTGGCTCAGAGACTAAGCAGGGCGTGCCATTATCCAAATGAAAATCTAAAGGCAAGAAGGAACAAATGATGCAGATGGCAAGGAACCAGTGAAACAATTCTGAAAGTATGAAAAATCAAACGGAAAGCACACCCTCAAGGAGGAATAACAGCTCCCCAGCAATGGATATTAACCAAACTCAGAACACTAAAGTGACAGAAGCAGAATTTCAAACATGGATTGTAAGAAAACTCAATGATATGCAAGAAAAAATGAATGACAAACAAAAAAAACACAAAAAAAATGCAGGACTTGGAAGAAAAATTGACTAAAGAAATTGAAATATTAAAGAAAAATCAAACCGATCTCATGGAAAGGAAGGACTTATTCAGGGAACTATAAAACACAATGGAAAGCCTCCAGAACAGGGTAGATCAAACAGAAGAAAGAATCTAAGAGACTGAAGACAACTCCTTCCAATTAAATAAGTCAGTCACAGAAATCGAGCAGAAAATTAAGAGAAAAGAAATAAGTCTATAAGAAATGTGAGATTATGTGAAAAAACTGAACCTGAAGGTGATATGGGTTCTGGAAGGTGAAGAAGAAAACACTCAAGGGCTGGATAAGCTATTTGAAGAATTAATAGAGGAGAATTTCCCAGACCTTGCTAAAAATCTAGATATACAGGTACAAGAAGCTCAACGGACCCCAGGGAGATTCAATGCAAATAGGAAGACACCACGTCATGCAGTCATCAGATTGACCAAAATCTCCACTAAACAGGCCCTTCTACGAGCAGTAAGGTGAAAGAAACAAGTAACATACAAAGGAAAGCCCATCAGAATAACTTCAGACTTCGAAACTGAAAACCTACAAGCAAGAAGAGACTGGGGCCCCATTCTAACTCTTCTGAAACAGAATAATGTCCAACCTGGACTCTTGTACCCCGCAAAACTAAGTTTCATATATGAAGGAGAAATAAAGACATTCTCAGATAAGCAAAGACTGAGGGAATTCAGCAAGACAA